>PVKN010004481.1:0-33398 GCA_004027915.1 Capromys pilorides
TAGTGATTATATTGAAAAATCAATTATATTGATAATTGCTAATATTTCAAGATTAAGCACAATGCTGACTTTAATCTGAAATATTTACATTCTCTTCTGGCTTCCTAATGTGATTTAAAGTGGAAGAATTAAAACACAATCAGATCTTTGGTTAAGGATTTAATTGAAACCCAATTCATCCCTGCATTTGGTACCTGAGTCCCTACTGAACTCCTGCAGACCACAGGAGAACAAGCCCACCCAACTGGCTCTGAGCACAAACTCCTACACTAAACATGTAAACTCATGGTCCTTGTCAGGCTGGGCTTGCAAGACAAATGAGGGGGCCACTGGCTGAGAAATGTGAGAACCTGCCCCAAGGGGCTGCTGCTCCTGAGCCCTAACTTACCATGGGTGTGTGGGAATAAGGCTCAGAGGGCTAGCTATTCTGATTTTTCAAAAGCAGCCAAAAATCCATATTTGTACCTATTAAAGTGTTGGATTAAAATGTCTGAAAATCTCGTGTGGGCCCAACTACACTTATCTGAGGGTGAGGTCAGCTTGGATAGCTGGCCACCTGCTTTCCTACACACAGGAGCCTCCGCACTCCACGGGCCATTATCCACTTACATATGCACATACACAAATGCTTGCAAAGCCCTCTGCTGAGCTGCCTAAACCCAAGTTCCATGCACCCCAATCCAGTCTCACATCGCCCTTAATGTCATCCATTCTTCTCAGGGATCTTATTGCATCATCATGAGGATGCTGAGAGACCAGGACCATTTCATAGATGGAAAAAGTGAGACTCAGCTATGTTTAAAGGCAGACAGAAGGAAGTGGCAGCATGGGGGTGGGGGTGGGGGTGGCACCCAGCTTATCTGTGCAGCAGAACAGCCAGCCCCATAGCCCCTGGTGTTCAGTCTCAGCACCACTGAACATTGCCTGTGATCTCAGGAAAAATACTTACCTGCCCCAGGTCCCAACTTCTTGACTCATGAGATGGACCTGATTTTGATGTGCCACCTCTGAGGGTAAAATGGGCTCACTCAACAGAATGCCTGGTATCTGGTGCCTAAGCACTCAATGAAGTGGCAATGACTGTTATTATGAGCTGGTTCACACTTTTTCCTGCTCTCTGCTGTGCAACAGTAGCTCTTTGAAAATAAGAAGGTCCAGAAGACTGAGGACCAGCTCTAACTCTCCACTTTAACCCTTACATTGGACAATATACTGTCAGGGCAAAGATTTAAGCAGGAGGGCCGTGAGCTCTCATCAGTAGAGCACTTTCCCAGCATATGCCGGGCCCTGGGTCTCACCCCCAGCATTGTACAAACAGCACAACAACAAGCCAACAGCATGGGCTCTCCACTCACTGCTGGGTTTGAAGCTGCCATTTACTAGCTGTGTGATTTACAAGCTGGGCAATGGCTTCCATATCTGTAAGATGAGGTTTCATCAGAAGTACTGTCATGGTCGCTGGTGACATCAGTAGAGAAGACTTCATGGAATATCCGTGATAGCTCAGTGCCGAGGCTCAGACTGAAGCACTTGGGACCTCACTTGCAGCCTGGGCACTACATGGGAGTCAGACAGGCCCAGAGTAACTGGGTCACCTGTCAGCTCAGGTTACAGAGCTGGC
The DNA here is from genome assembly GCA_004027915.1 of Capromys pilorides. Lineage (NCBI taxonomy): Eukaryota > Metazoa > Chordata > Mammalia > Rodentia > Capromyidae > Capromys > Capromys pilorides. Next base: position 1,622 of record PVKN010004481.1, read on the forward strand.
CTCCCTGTTTGCTAGACAGTTCTAAAAGGCCCCTGGACTGAGATCCTGTCACATCTGTCCCTACCCCTAATGTTCCCTAAGCCAAAAACAACCTTCAGCCTCCCTGATGCACCAACAGTCTACTGTGTGTCAAGAATAACTTGTCTCTGTCACTATCTACTGGTTCTGCCCACCAGTCTATAAGGACATCCTTCCAGCTTGGGCTTGTGACCTGTAGCACCCCACTGTCTAAGAGTCTTCTGCCTTCCAGGGAGTTCACACAGTTCCTAGAGTTCCATAGGAGCCACGGTTGCTAGAGCCAAAGGGTGTGGTGGGTGGAGGGCAGCTGCAGCCACATGTACAACTGTGACAAGCCACATGACAGGGACCTGAGACGGGTGACAACAGTCACATATATTGTATACTAACAATGTGCTAGGCAAGAATCTAAGCACCTTAGAGGTGTGAGCCTGTTCATTCTCATAACCACACTTACAGTAAGTGCTATCACTAGACCCATCCCACAGCTCAGAAAACCAGAACATACATTATTTGTGGTTGTGTGACATCCCAAGATAACTGCACAGCTTGTGAATGGCAGCTTCAAGTCCAGTAATGAGTGGGGAGCCCATGCTGTTGGCTTGCTGTTGTGCTGTTTAGTACAATGCTGGGGATGAAACCCAGGGCCTGACGTATACTGGGAAAGTGCTCTACTGATGAGAGCTCACGGCCCCCCTACTTAACTCTTTACACTAACAGTGACAAGGAGGCTGGCTCTGACCCCCAGGAAGGCAGTTGCTTGGCCCATACCCAGCCTGAGCTTCTTACCTTTCTTGCTTTTTTTTTTGTGGTACCAGGGAACTCAGGACTTTGCGCTTGCCAGGCAAGCACTTATTCCACTGAACTATCTCCCCGGCTCCCTCTTCCTACCTTTCTTGACTCAGCCTCTGTTGAAATTTTTGCCAATTTTGTCCAAAAGTACCAAGAAACCATTCCTCCCTCCATGCATGCATGCATGTTTTCACTCCCTCTCTTCCCCTCAATCCCTTATGCCCCAGGTCCCCTCACCTGTCACAATGGGGTAGGACTGTGGACCTGGTACACTGCTCCCAATGTCGGCAGGGGTGGGGCTGGTCAGGTTGGCCTTCATGTCATCCAGCCCTCCAGCCAATGAGGCCATGGCTGAATATTCAGTGGTCTGAAAGAGGAGACAGAAACACTTCAGTACCAATAGTCTTATGCACCAAGATCAAAAGCAACACCATGTTCCAGTCTGATCCATGCCTGTGTCACAGCCCACAGGAGATCATGAAGCCCTTCCGTTGGAAGGGCAGATTCAGATCTAGACAGTATCTGGAGTGGACAATGCTCCCCACATGAAGAGGTGGACAAGAGTCCACGTGGCTTCACAAGAAGCCCAACTTGGCTTGCTTGTGGTCTGCAGGGCACCTGATCCAGTCTCAGTTGGCTAGAGCCACCATCCTCCTCCCCAGGGGAGGAAAATATCAGTAACCAAAGCAAGGCAGAAGTTAAGGACCTTCTTGTCAGGAAGATAGACAGAACAGCTTCTGATTTCCATACTCTCACACCACAGGACAGAATCACAAAAATAAGCATCAAAGGAAATTTTAACAAGGGTTAAAAGTCCAAACTCTCATGTCACAGAAGGGCAAAAACAGAGCAATAAAGTCCAAAAAGAGAAGGATTTTGTCCATGGTAAACCAGACCGAATCCCAGTCCAGGGAGTGGGTTATCCTAAATCCAATTTATCAGGCCAACCTGAGTCAAGTTTTGGCAAGTGGTTTCAAATTTTGGAAGCATGTACACACCTGCATATGGAAAAGTCTCAAGTGCACACACCTGATTTACTAAATTCAGGCCAACCATATGAATAGGCCTGAGTCACACTCCTTTCTTCACATCATTTCATGAAATCAGAACTTGGAGTGAATCATTTCACTGTCATCCAAGCCACTATCAAAATGGTCTCCAGAGAAAGCAGCAAAGAGCCCTACCTGGGTCTGCCCATTCAAGGACAGACTGAATTATAAACAGCGCATGTCTCTTCCTCCCACCCAATCCCCAATCCTATTTTCATTAAAAAAAAAAAAAAAAAAAAAAAAAAAAAAACACGTGCTAACACTTAAGCCAAAGAATTTTGGGCTTTGGAGTGAGCAATGTTTGGGGCCTTGAACTTGCCAATGAGGAACTTTCCTGTCAGCCCAGGCATATGTTCTTGGCAGGCAGAGACAGGGAAGCAAGAAGTCTTCTGGAATGGGTTGCAGGTATCCTGTATAGGATGAGGAGGACCAAGCCACTCAAGGAAACTAAAGGAGCCATGACAAGTGGCAGACAGGAAGACCTCAGGCTCAGGTCGATTCTCAGTGCTTTTCTCTGCAGATCAGTTAGAAAGTATTTCCTGGGCAGCTTCAGTACCAACTGGGGTTGATGGCAACAGTGAGTACAGAAGCTGTTGTAGACTCAGGTGCCTGAGATGCTGCTCACTGAGGACAACTTGTCCAGGGCCCCGAGGCTCATCAATCAACTTCAAGCAAAGGCTGATTCTGAACCACAGAGTCCAGGCCCAAGCGAGCCCAGAGACTTCTAAGAGAGAAGAACAAGCCTAGAGAGATAAGCCTCCCTACATCAGCAATCACTATAAAGCCACAGTAATTAAGACAGTGTGGTATCGGCACAGCAACAGATAAATAGACCAGCGCAACAGAATTGAGGCCAAAAACTGATCTGTGCACATATGGAACCTTGATATATGAGAGAGGCGATGTACAAATCAGCAGGAAAGGATGGACTCTTTAATAAACAGTGCGGGGATAACTGGTTATCCATTCAGAAACAGGAGAAAAAAGAAATTGGATCTCTACACCAGACACAAAAATCAATCCCAGGTGGATTAGAGACCTAAATGCAAAAAGCAAGGGTGTCTAACATTTTCAGCTCTAAGTCTAGCTTAAAAAAAAAAATACTTGGGCACAAGTCTGTCTTTTGTGGATGAGAAAATATCAGGGGTTTGTCCCAGTCATCTTGTCACCTTCCTTAACACCTTGTCCTCTGCAAGGTCTTTTCTGACTGCCACTCCCCAGGAAGCACAAGTCCCACTGTTCCTACTGGCCCTGGCAAGCATTGCCCAGAAACTAACATAATCTTTAAAAGCACATCACTTTGCCTGTGCTCTCCCACTTCAATCCCACAGTCACCCATGACGCAAGTTCTGTTTTCTTCATTTACACTCAAAGACACTGAGATAACTATTGTAGAGGGAAAGTGAGTTACCAAAGATCACAGTTTCTAGGTGCCAGAACCAGTATTCAAATCTGGACCTGTCTGACTCTATTATCTTAATAATTATCCAAGTGATTTTCATGTCGTGGTTCCTGACCCTAACAGGTGGTAAGATAAATCTGCCAATTTAACAACTGTTAAGAATAAAATAGAATGATCTGGGTATGGTGGCATGATGCCTAGCACTCAGAAGACTGAGGCAGGAGGACTGCTGTGAGTTCAAGGCCAACATAGTGAGTTCCAGACAAGACCCTGTCTCACATACCAGTGAGTATATGTGACCTAGGTAGATCAAACTGTATTCTTGTTATAAGTTGCAAACAGCAATGTTTGGAAAACACTGTCTTCCTCCTATGCAGGAAGGAACTGCTGGGGAAAGGTGACTGTCTAGACTTCATCCTTGTTGAATGGGACCTGGCTGTGACATTGGCCTCCTGATTTGTTAAGAACGAATTTGAAAGTTCAACCCGCTGGAAGCAGTTCCTCTGGAGCATTGCTGTGTGCAGAGATGGGAGGTCAAATGCCTCTGCAAGGTTCTCTTTCTGCAGGGTATCTCCTAAAGTCTCTGGGTCCTAAGAGCTACTGTTCTCCCCTCCCCTTCCTGTGCCCTGAACACCAAGTGGAGGCCTGGTATAGGTCATTCTACCGTTCCTAAGCCCTGTTTACTCAAGGTAGTATGTGAGAGCAGACACACTCTTTGACCCTCACCCAAAATCCCACATGAGAAGGCAGATGGCCCCAGGAGCTCTACCCAAGAGGGCTAAGGGTACACAGCCATTTGTTTTCATGGGTGGGAGTGGCCAGGACAGATTTCTGGAGGCAGGCCGTATCTAAACTGGAGCTGAGCAATTCTCACTGCCCTACTAAGAACAGCTAAAGAAAGGGTATGTATGGGAAGTGGCAAGGACCTAGGACCAGTATGCATACACTGTCTGAAGCTGGTGGAAATATAAAGGGAAAGGTAGGAAAACAGACAGGCTAGACTTTGACACTGATGGGTTTGTACAGTGGCTGAACAATGAAAAAGTGAACTTCCATCGGGCCTAGCACCATCCTAGCCAACACTCAGTGCCCTAGTGTCCTGCTCCACACCTTCCCAGCCCTGCCCCTTCTCTACCTCCAGCCTCCCTTTTGCCATGGCTGGGCAGCCAGATCTGCATGAAAGCCCCTGTGCCCCATGAAGGCAGAGCCAGCCTGGCTACAAGAGAATTACAGAACGGGTGGCCATGGGGACGACCTGCCTCCTAATGTAGGTAATTTCCAGGTGGAAATTGCTATTTGATTTTGTTGAGTCAGTATGCAACATTTTGTCCACGCTCTCCAACAAGTGGGTTTGGATCACCTTTTACAATACAGGAAAACTTCCACCTGTGTGTTGCAGCTGTGGGAGGTCCAAAATTCCAATTCTTCAACCACCAATGCCTTCCAGAAGGCAAAGTGCATTTCCCTTAAGGAATGTGGCTTGGGGGACAGGGGAACTCATAAGCCAGGCAGGCTTCACAGAAACCAGAGCTGTCATCCCCTTGCCCAGGGCCCAGCCTCTTCTCTGGTGGGACTTCACAGTTCTTACTCTGCTCTTGCATGAGCAAAGAGATGCCTTCATCTTTATGCTTAATTGTTCCCCTAGGACCTGTTACTGGATGTCCCCTCTGGTTGAGCTGCTTGTGATTTTTAAGGGCAACAGAAATCTGCTCAATCTCATGGACTCCCTGGACTACTGCTGCATTGACTGCTCCTCAGACATTCCAGGCACTGTCCTGCCTCTGCCTCTATCTGGAGGGCCTATCTCATTCACTCAGAGAGTTCCTACATTGTGTACTAGACCCAGCATAAATATTACCTCATCAATAAGCCATCACTGACCCTGCACACTTACAAAGAAATAACCATTCTCTTCTCTGGGATTCCATACTTAGTGTCACTTTGCACAGGTGTCACCAATGTGGTACTTTTATCCATATGTCATGATTGTCTGTCTCCTTCCAGGTTGCCTTGAGTATGTAGAACACAGAACCTCCCTCCAGCCCCCTAAGTGCTCATTGAATGAATGAGTGAAAGTATGGTCCAGCAGCATGATAGAAGCCACAGCTCTCGAGAACTAAGAACTAACTGGGAAGTATGTATGTATGTATGTATGTATGTATGTATGTATGTATGTATGTATTTATTTATTTTATTTAAACAACAGCTCAAGTGCTGTACTAACCTCTCTCTCTCCCTTCCCCTTCCTTTCTCAACATTAGCTAAAGCACTCAAGGAAGTGCCTTCACTGTCTGTGAGGGAATATTGAGAATTCAACATTTGTTAGAGGCAATAAAAGGATAATACAAACGGTATTTTTTTTAAAACTCTCTGGAGGCACTGCCCTTTCGAACATTCAGATTCTCTTTCAATTCCTCCCATAATTCAGTATCAGAAAAAAAATTTTCCCCCTTTTGTATCATTAATTTTCTTCTGAAGGAACAGCAAGGACATCACAAACCACTGTGCACTCCCCTTTTCGTTGGCTGCCAGGAAGCTCAGTCAAATCCAGTCATCAATAGCCACAACCACCTGACTGCTGGCTTCCCAGGGCAATGATCTTCCCCCTTTCTCTGCATAATTTCAGAACTTTTTTTTTTTCAAATTTAACTTAGATACATGCAACTGTTTATTTTTAAGGTCATCTTAAGTTCTTTACGAAAGTGGATGCTGGCAGAGATAGAGTGGTAGAAAAAAAACAAAGTGGGAAAAAGTAAAGAAAGGAGATGGAACAAGAGAAAGCAGAGAGAAGGTATTACTGGTGCTGTTTTCCAGCGACAGTGGCAATTACTTTCATTTCTCAGTCACTCAGAAAGTCCAGGGCTGACCAAGGGGATGTGGCAGAAAACACACACAGTTACACATATGTGTGTCCCTACACTTACAGCCTTGGGTGCATTTCCCCACCTACCCACTCTTCCAGCCCCTGACAGTCACATGTTACAGCTGTCTCCTGCATTCCTTTATGTCTCTGAGCCCTGGGGATTCCTTCCTAGGATGGAAAGAATTCCAGCCTCAGCTCCCTTCCTACTGAGATGTCTGGTGCTATCCTTGTCTCTGACCCAGAAAGAGCAGTGAACTTCACCATGGCCTACTCACCTCAGTGTAAGTCGGACAAAACTTGTGCTGTCTCCTGCCATAGACTCCCATGAGTTCTAAAGGTGCAGAGCCCCAGCCCCAGGCACTGGCACCCTCCTCACAGACCAGTTCATGGAAAGCCTCAGTCTTGCAAATGTCAGAGCTAGAGGAATGCTCAGGGTCATCCCTTCCCAGTGTGAAAAGCCTGTGGTATACAGAATGGACGGATTTCCTTAGTTCTCTTTTGTTAATCTGCATCACATATATCCTTTACTTTGCGGTAGGTAAAACGTGAGCAAGGAGTGATCACACTACAGGCAAGGAAGAGTACAGTGAGCTTTTAAGTTTCGTCTTTAGCTGCTTGCCTGCCCAGGAACTTGTGGGAGGGCACGGGACCAGGTGCTCTTGGGAAGCTAAGCACTGTGAGGAGTTAAAGAATCCTAGCAAAGGGCTAGAAGGTATGTGCTGCAGGAAAGCGTGCAGGGTCCCTAGGAAATTACCTGGAAAAGGACTGCCTGGGGCTGCACCAAGTATTGTCTCATCAGCACGGGGCACCACTGCCATAGCATGGAGGAGAGAAGAAACAGACACGTGAGAAGGAGGGCAGCATGAAGGAGGCCATGGCAGGGGGACAAGACAGCAGAGCTGGTGACCTGGGTGACCATCAAGGCTAGGAGGTGTCCCTGTCACCTGCTGGGCTCCTCTGGCTCACTGCCAGACCTCAGGTGGCCCTCAGGAGTCAGGCCAGAGCCAGGCCCTCTCCCACTGGAGGACCAGACACTTGCCCATCCTCACACCTACCTACAGGAGGGCAGTGGCCTCAGGAGGGCAGAAGAGTCCCCAGGATTGGACTGAAGGGCTCAGATCGAGGAAGTAGAGAAGTCTGTGCTCCAGGTCCCTCCCCTCACTGGCTTCTGCTTCCTTATCTGTGTGGGAACTTTACTCAATGATCTCTACGTCTGTCCACGGCTGACCCTCTTTGCCACTGTCTCTGGTCACATGATAAAGCATGGATTCCCATTTCAACAAATGAATTGCAAGGTGAGAGGAGAGACAGAGGGGAGCCCATAGGTTAAAGGAGACGTAGAGACACATCAATCAATTGCAATGTGAACGTGATTTAGACAGACTGTAAAAAACCATGACATGTCATGGAACAATTTTGAAAATAAGATGACATTAACGAATTTGCTAATTTTTTAGGTATGATGAGAATATTGAAATTATTGCTTTCAAAAGAGTCTTGTCTTTTAATGATTCATTCCAAAATATTTATACATGAAACAATATAATATCTGGAGTTCGCTTCAAACTTGAGCACAGCAAACAAAACGTGGTACATCTAGACAGAAGAATCCTGTGTACAATAAAAGCAAGTGACATACTGGTGCACGTCACAGCATGGATAGGCTTCAAAAGCATTCTGTGAAGTGGAAAAAGCCAGAGAATCCAGAAATTCTGTTTGTACAGAATGTCCAGAAGTGGCACATCTAAGACAAAAGAAGCAGAGTGAGGGCCGGCTGGAGCTGCTCAGGGCTGCAGGAGCTCACTGTAAACCAGCATGAGGGTGTCTTCCTGGAGAGATGGGACAGTTCTGAAACCAGGCTGTTGTGATGGCTGCAGTTTCTTCAATTGCCTAATAATCACTGACCTGCATGCTTAAGATGAGTGAACTTTATGCATAAAAACTAGACTTTAATACAGTTGTGAAAAACAGAGTTAAGGAGCAGAAGTATCAATGAAACAAGACTAGAGTGAGGTGACAAACTTCTGGGTCTGAGGGAGGGGTTCCTACAGGTGATTAGGCTAGTAGTATTCCACCTCCCTTGCAAGGCTCCATAATTAAAGAGAAAAAATGCAGCCAGCACTCACTGGGCCTAGGAATGCACCTGCCATCATCTGCCTGCAGGCCACAAGTATCTGCAGAATAATGAGAGAATCCAAGATGCCAAGGATATCTGGGAGCTTGTTCTCAGCCTCCTCTTCCTTGTGCCCCTGTTATGCTCCCCCAGGGCCACCCCAACCCCAAAAGCTGCATCTTCATAGACTTCAAAACTCCAAACACAGGAAAGCTAGGACCTCTCATCTGTCTAGTAGTTTCCAGTTTGCAATGTCCTTTCATTCCCACAATGTCCTTGGGAATACTGGACTGTGAACAAGTGTAGAAATGGAGCTCTGAGAAGGAGCCCTGGTGTGCCAGTGCCAACTCAGTGCCAGTCCCCAGCCCCAGAGATAGTTCAAATTGGAGAAGACTTTGCTGCTATCACTGAGAGTAAAGCTCAGACCCTTAGAGCAGGACATCCTCCACTAAACATCTCAGCACAGACCCATCTCTTCTCCGCCAGCTGGGGAGACAGCCTGAGTCTGCATGGCAGAAGGAGGCATGGTCCAAGTTTAAAAGTAAGTGTCCAAAAACGACTCCACTCAGAAAAACACATGTTGAGGAATCCTGTCTTGATTACCCTGGGTTGGATTGGTAGGCAGGGAACTCGGAGACCCAGCCCTGTTATGAATTCAGTGAAACCTGGGCTGACCCCTCCCTCTCAGGCCTCAGTGGCTCCAGAAGCTATGAAAGGGATGGGCCAGAATCTGCAAGGCCCTGTGGACTCTGAAGCCTCTCTTAAGTCTTGGCCCTGTCAGGACAGGATCCTCATCCTATGCCAAGGGGACTCTTCTTAACACGGCTCATGAAAGTGCTAAGTTACCTACAAAGTTCTACTGATGGTTTTAAGTTAGAGAAAGAACTGTCAAAGCATTATTTATTTATTTACTTATTTACTTGGTACAGGGTCTCACTACGCCATTCAGACTCATAGTGATTCTCCTGTGTCAGCCTCCCCAGTACTGTGCTGTGATTACAGGTATGAGCCATAATGCCCAGTTTTAGAGCTGGCAAGTGCCCAAGGCTGGCATGGCATTTGGTACCAGAGATTGAAGCCGGGTCCTTAGACTTTCCAGGCAGGCACTTAGACCGCAGAGCTAACGCCCCAGTCCTGCCAAAGAGTTTGAAAGAACTCCTTCCAGAAACCCCTCCCTGATGTCCTCTCATCTATCTTCCCAAAAACATTCTGAGTGTGCAGCTCCTTACCAAGCACTTAATAGCCTGCATTGCACACTTAACAGCTCAGTCCTTTGTCCCCAGCTGAGTGTGAGCTTCTGGAGGAGGTACCGTGTGTTCTTCATCTTCGTGGCAGCAGCCCCTGGCCAGTGGTCCAGCTCTGAACAGAGATGACACAAATGCTTACAGGATGAGTGAACTGGGGCAGTACTACGATCTGGCTCTGCTAGGGACACCAGAGGTGCTTCCCGTGGTCACTGAAATAATGAGTGATGTCAAGGTGTTTTTATTCATCAGAAAGTACCACAGGCATGACCGAGACCCTCTCCTTATTCATTTGCTTCTCCAGAACTGTGATCATTTCTGCTCAAAATGGCTTGCAGTGGAATTGAGGGGCTTCCAAGAAGAAAATTTCAGGGAATAAATGACTCATCTCCCTTGCTCTCTGTACAGCCTACAAGACCCCCTTGAAGACACCCCCAAGGGTTCCCAGGAGGCGTGGAACAGCAGGGGAAGCCCTGGGAGGACAGTGTAGACAGACATCATAGTTTTCTGTGCAGGAGAAGTTTTTCTAGCAATGACTCATTGAGAGGCCCTTTTCTTCCTGTGGCCCTTTACCAGAATTTTGGTGAGCCCCAAATCTCAAGGTCTGAAGGAGCTCAGAAGTTATGGAGGCTGACCTTTTCTGGTGCTTGAAACCCACCACAGGGGTATCCCTGAGAAGGGGACCTCACTACTGCCTGCCACACAGTGCCAGCTGAGCAAGTGCTCGTTCTGCCCCCACAGACCTCCACAGTGGCCTGGGCTGTGCACTCAGGCTCTAGTTCCAAGTGTCCTTGATGCCTCCCTGACTGGTTCAGTGCAGGACCACCATGCACCCCTTCCTCCTGCTGAGCCCCCTGACTCATAGGACATAGGCATAGGACACTTGCTTGTGCTTTTCTGGTGGCTCTGTCACCTGGCTGTTTCATTACATTCTCATAGTCAGTGCAGAGCTCATGCCAGGCTCATAAGAAATACAAAGTGATCATGTATGTGATAAATACATAAATAAGCAATCATTTCCTCTTTCCCCCAACCAGTGTGCTCTTGAAAAGTCACAAGTCTCCCAAATACAAGGACAGGAGAGTTATCCTAACAAGGACAACTCTGTCATCTTGGTAAGGCTTGCAGAACGCAATTTCACGTCTGCAGAATTGAGAAGTGGGGTCAGTAGCCGGGCCCTGAATGATAAGATCCCACTGGGCTGAGTCCTGTGAGAGAGGGAAGAGGACTCCTGTCCATGTAGCCCCTAGCCTTCTCCAGCTCTACCTGGCAGTTCATCTGCTCCAGGTCTTGACATGAAGAAGGCAGAAGAGTCCTAGAAACAAACTTCACAGGCTTTAGCTTGGCAGTCCACGGTGGGGCTCTGGCAGTCTGATCCTGCTACAGCAGTGGTAATGGACAGGGAGGCCCATTGCCTCCAAGGGAATGTAGGACTCTCACCCACCAAAGGATCTGAACAGAGGGTGCAGAAGAAGGATTCCCCAGTACCCGGAGAGGAGGCATATAGATGCCTGTGCTTTCATTCAGAATGACTTCCCAGTTGTGGAGAGGACAGAAAGGTTATCTGGGGAGAGAGAGCGAGAGAGAGAGAGAGAGAGAGAGAGAGAGAGAGAGAGAGGAAGGAGTTGGAGTGAATGGTTCAGTAGTGGCAGAGCGCTTGTATAACATGTGCAAGGCCCTATATTTGATCTCAGTATTGAAAGAAAGACAGGGAGAGAGGAAGGGAGGGAGGCGAGAGAAAGAAGGAAGAAGGGAAGGAGAAAGGTAGGAAAGAAGAAAGAAAAAAGAAAGGGAGAGACAAAAAGGGAAAACAAGAGAAGAAAGGGGAATGGAATGGAAGAAAAGGGAAGGGGGAAGGGAAGGGAAGGGAAGGGAAGACTTCTTTCTGCATTGTCAGATAAATAGGATAAGGGCAAGAAGGGGGCAAGGATGGGCGTAGATGCCCCTTCTCACAGCCCACATCACTGACACCAGCCCTGCTGCTACTGAGTGGAGCCCCAGAAGATCGCACCCCCATCCACTATTGTACTGCCTCACCTCTGCCCCTTCCGCTCCTGTTAGAAAGAACAGGAGCCTGTTCTTTCTCCTGTTGGCCATGCTCTGCAAAGCTGCACAAGCATCTTTGTGAGGGAATGCCCACTTCCTCACCAAAGATTCCCAGGGCCGAACAGAAACTCTGTGAGGGAACCTCTAGGAAAAGCAGGCTGTGGAGGCAGGCCTTCTTAGTGAACTCAGACTCCTTGGTCTGTAACTCGAAGACTCAGCTCTCAAATGTACCCTCTCACACCTTAATAACAATGGGAATAGCTTGCATTGACTGAATGTTTCCTACACATGACAGACTGTTCTCAGCATGCAAATCACAAACTCATTTAATGTGTACAACAACTTTGCAGGGCACTGCTCACCCCCTTTCTCCCCCCCCACCCCCCCACCCCGCTAATGAATATGAGGCACAAGATGCTGAACTGAGGCGAGCATGTCCAAAGGCCCCTCAGCAACTCAACTCCAACATTCAGCATCACAAACAGCACGGCGAACTGCTACCTAGTCACTATTAGCTCCATTGTGTTACAGATGAAAACACTGGGGCTTAGAGATGTCAGGTAGGTCATAGAGGAGGCACTTCAGCTCGGCTCCTGTCAGCCTCTGAAGTCCATGCTCTTCATCCTGGTTCTAAATGCATGAAGTGCGAGAGCCCAACCAGTCACCAACCAGTCACATCTTCCTGTGTCTTAAAATGTGTTGAGAAAAGCAGTTTACCTGTTCTGAACTCTGAACCTCTGCCTCAGCCATTCTCTCAGTCTTGGGTATCTTCTGCCTCCCTCTCCCCAAACCCTGTCTGCCCTTCAGATCTTGGCTTAAGAAGGACATTGTCTAAAAAACTTTCCAGCCTTAACTTTATCCTTCCTCCTTCCTATGTAGAGAGAAAGTTCCTGTATCAATTCTCAGATTGAATGTCAACATTAGCAAGTAATCTTGACATTAGGTAGGAAACAACTGAGAGATAAAAAGTGACATCTAACATGGTGAGTACCATTAAGGAAAAACCAAGCACCTGACTCTGGTTGCATCAGGCCCCTCTGCTGTTTAGTGAAGAAGACACTGTGGCTTTTAGAAAGACAGGAACTAAAGGGGATGCTAAGTTTGGGCTTTAGCTATTCTGCATAAGTCTGAATTTTAACTAATGTCAATACAATGATCAAGAAAAAGCCAGCACAGTGACAACAGTGCTTCTGCTTCTGTACCTTTCTGTCAAGGTTAACTACTTCAGAACATCTGCCTTTCATTAAGGGAATATGCTTGCATTTTTTGCAGTTATGTATTAATTCCATGAAGCTTGAATTTCAGACCAGAAAACAAAACATAATAATCATTTTATGTGGTAATACCTACAGTTTACTTAACCAAGCAAACCATTTGTACTGAGACTATACATGTAAACAAACACGCTTCCCAAGGCTCAGTTTGAGCTTGATTTTTAACAGGTCTTTTCTTCTCCTCCTACGTGCGCACACAGACACACTCACACACATACATTAATGTAGGCTCCTGATTTTATTTCCTTCACCTCTCTCCCACAAATCAAACCTCAAATAACATAAAGCTGCTGGCTAGAAACAGGCTTCACACAAAAAACAAAAGCTATCAAGCCAAATGCAACGGAGATGTTCACATCTCCCCATCCAACCATCTCCATCACCTGAGCTGCTCCAACAAAACAGCCTCTTCCTGTCCAACTGGCCTAGAAAACTCCCAAAATATCTCATTGTCATCCAGGAGGGGAAAAGGTTTGATCCCCAAATAAAAGACGAGTTCAGTGTAACAGTAGGATAGGAAAATCCAGGCAGGCTTCTCCTTGCCACCCTGTGTCAGGCTCACAAAGAGAAAAATCGTACCATCCGACATGGTTGGGAGAGTTTAATCCAAAGCAGTGCTAATTAATATCCCCAGCTTTCCAGAAGCCAGTGCACATACAGCTGCAAGGGCAACAAGGCTGCTCTCCCTTCAATTTTATGGGAAGAACATTTTCATTACAGAGCCTCCTCCCAGGCCCTCCTCTCTCAGTCAGATTAGCCTAGAGAAGGAAGCAGGGATGATCCATGCTACCAGAACTTCTCTGCTCCCCATTAATTTTACTATTTATATTCCATTTTTAAAAGCGTATTGATGCGACTCCCTGTGCACCTGGCCAGGGTCCTCTGACTACAAGCAGTGACACCTTCCTTCACTACAAGCAGTGAATCCCCCTTGTCATGGAGAATGGATGCATTTGTCACCACAGTGTGTCAATTTTTTGAAATTTGTCTTGGGGGAAGAAAAAAGCTGACTTCAATGGCAGTTTCTGCTGTTACCTTAAAAAAAAATGAATAAACATGGAAGATTTTAAACTCATCTTTTTGTGAAGTGCACGTGGACTGGATGGCTCAGCAAAAGCTGCAGATGACCCCTAGAGACCCCTTAAGGAGATACCCCACTTGTACTCCTCCACTCCAAGAAAACATCCTCTGTTGTTTGGACAAGACTGACTCATTTTTAACCCAAACAGCCAGACTACAGGCAGCCCTGGTAAGGCTCTTGTCTTACTATTTTGTTCTCAAACCCCACGTGCTCTAGCTTGTCTCTTTTCAGCCTCCTAGAGGGACCCCAAATCCAATCTAAATATCTCAAATTTACCTGTTTGTCTTTTATACATATAAATAGCTGCATTTCCATTCTCTCTTTGTTTCTCATTTTCATTTGGTTCTAATATCTGCATGTAAATGTCGGAAAATAGCATCTGTAATTGGAGATTATGAAGTATGGCCAGCTCCTGACAGGCTGCTAAGGAAGATGGATTATCCTCATTTTTCTGTAAATTTTGTCAATTTTGGAATTCATAAGCTATCAACACTGATCAAAATGGGACTTCACAGCTGTGTCAGAAAAAAAGAGAGCGAGCAAGAGCACACTGGCGAGCATGCACGGGAGCCGCTGTCATGTGGGTCTAGCAGATTGGCCATCCAGCATCCTCACCACCTCCTGCAGCCTCCCTCCCCACCCCTCCACTCCCTCCTCTTGAGGCCTAGGCCTCTGCCTAAATCAAATAGCTAAATCACAAGACTAGAAGGCCGCAAATCCTCCAAGGCATCCACGCAAACCCAGACTTAATTTATTGTCCAGCACTGGTTTCCTTATTTATCCTGAGGAGTCGTGGCTCCCTCTGCTCAGGCCTCAGAGATGTTCTATCCTTCCAGGCCATCGCAGCACACTTGAGGCAATTGTGTTGGTCTCTCTCTCTCAATTTTCCCATTACTGGGAGTAAGTACTGTTGGGACTCTGTAATAGCCCGACTGCAGCCCATATCAATAACAGATGAGGTTTAATCGTCCAACACAAAAATTATTTAGGCGCAGTAAGGACATTCAATGTCATTTGCATAATGGCATTTCTATCGCACGTACCTAACCCGTCTTGCATAAACAAGGCCTTGGGACCATAAATAATAATAAATCATGACGTCTGCACGCCTCTTGCAGTAATAGGAGCCACTCTTTGTGGAAATTATTTCAGCAGGAAATGGGCACTGTAATTTTAAAGACATGTGGCGAGGTGAGACTCTAAATCACGTGTGCACACACAAGTTCCAGGAACAGCTTGGGGACCTGCCCTGAGTCTACATTGACACCCCAAGGGTGACAGGAGAATGAAGACAGGCCTTCAGGGGAAAAATGTCAGGGGCTTTACAATGTGCCACTGTCCCAGAAAACCGGGCAAGAGAAAGCAGGACACTCACAGTTCAGAAAGAAGAGAATCAGATTTGGACCTGGAAAAGTACTCAGAACTCAGGAGTGTGAAACTGTTTGCTGCAAGAGACCAAAAGCTCCATGAGGGCAGTGACTCCTGTCAGCTTTGTCCCTGCTGACTCCCCAGTCGTAGAGCAGAGCTGGGACCCCAGCTGTGTCTACGGAAACATCCTCAGGAAATGCAAGGCAAGGAGACAGTTCTGGGCCCAGGCTATGCAGAGATGAGAAGAGCACTGAAACCTGGCCAGAGCAAGGGTGGAAACTAGCACCAAAGAGCTAGTATCACTGATGTGCTGAGGAAATGTTCATTGACACTGGAGAAGCTGTGGAAGAAGAGAAAGCGCACAGCTGGGAGGCACTGGTAGCCAGTAGAACAGCTAGGCCTGCAGGCTTGAGATGGGGGGCACCTGGATGGGAATCTCAGCTCCCATATCCAGCTGAGATCCTCTGCCTCACCCCTCCCTGCCTCAATTTTTTTCCTCTGTGGAACAAGCTGAGTACTAGGGTAAACTCAGAATAGTTCTAAGCAGTAGTCAAGAGGCTATGTGCAAAATGACCAGGCCAAACCAAACTGTGCTAGCATCGTTGCTCTCCAGGAAGCAGCGGGGGCAAGTTTAAACGTAAGCCCTGGCTCTTACTAGCTGTGTGATTTGGGAAAGCTACTCCGTCTCTTCAGGCCTCAGCTTACTCCAGGCAGGAAGAACATAAGCAGTTGGTATCTGCTACCTCCCAGAGCTGCTACAGGACAACGAGGTTGTACACTGAAGCTCTTTGTTAGTACCAGGGTTATCTGCAGGCAAGGGATGAACACACCATTGGGTGTACAGAAAGAAAAAAGGGAGCCATCCCACCTGCCAATGTCCTTTCCAGTGACTCCCAGGCTCTGGCAACACCCTTAGAAATTCATATTTTCTACAAAATGTTCTGACAGGATAAACACCAAACCCATCACCACAGTGTTGCCTCTGAGAGGAAGAAGAGATTGAGGCTAGAGATGCCAGTTTGGGCCTTGGTACACGCTGATCTTACAGGAGAGGCACCTTTCTGTAGAGTGTGTCCCCAAGGATAATAAAGTATCACATATTTATGCTTTGGCACATGCTGTTCCTTCATGAAAGTGCTGATGAGCAGCAACAGCCCAGTGATTTCATACTAAAGGCTGTATTCGTTGGCTGAGGAACTAAAAGAAAAAGCAGAATCCAGCCTTTGTGACTAGGGCAGCATACTCAGTCCAATACAAAGCAAATCCCACTTTAGGGTGCAGCTCCTACCTTCTTGGGGAAGAAGGCAGGAGCCTACCCCAGAGCTTCTGTACAAATGACCAACTTCAGCTTTCTGCTCTCACAACAATATAGAAATTTTGCCCTAAAACATGGAATTTAGTTTTTGGTGTTGTAGAACCACTGGCTTCTAAGTTTTAACAAGTGGGTTATGATTTGATAGGGCATAAACATTAGGAGACACTGGGTGACAGGCATATGGAAAACTCTTTGGTCTAGCTTCACAACTCTTCCATAAATTTTAAATGATTCCATAATAAAAATGTATAGGTTAAGAAAAAAAACAAAGGAGGAAAGATGGATCTTACCCATAATAAGAAGAGCAAATAAAAATCATTTCTTGTTTATCAGATTCAAAGGGATGATACCTGTGTGGCAGTTTGTGGGGAAATAGTTTGTCTAACTTTGGGACATGAATCTCCATAGAGAGTCACTTAGCTGTATCTTTAAAAATTCATAATGCACATATACTTAGCAGTCATTCCATTTTTGGGTATTTACCCCGCAGGTGTAATCCCACGTGTGTACAAATAAAGGTATCAAAGGATACCAAAGCAGGCTTTTGTGGAAAAGAATAATATTAGAAGCAACCAATGGGAAACTTAACAAATAAACTATGAAGCCCCACATAGTGGAATACTATATATTTGTTTAGAAAGAATGAAGCAGCACTCTTTTGATATGGAACAATCTCCAAGAAATACTTAACAGGAAAAAGCAAAACTAGAACAATGCTTATAGTATTCTACTATTTATGTTCAAAGGGGAAGGGGAGTTACAGAGAGATAGGCCAAGACCCTCCTTCATCAGACCCATAACTCCTATCAGTGTCTGAGCTGCAAGGCACTTAGGAACACTTGTTCTACCCCCCAGTTGTCAGATAGTGCCCAAGGGAAAGACATGCTCAAGGGAACACTGTAGAAAAACAGGTGGCCCCCAAACAAAAGTCAGGTTGCAAGAAAACAAATATTTGCTATCTCCAAAGAGAGATTTCTGCATTTTTTTGGTCTTCATTGGCTTCATAAGCAAAACTAGAATAACAGCTTCTTTCAAACAGGTTGGTAGGAACCAAAAAAGGTCACAGATATGAATGCAATCAGGGCACACACTGTATAGGGTAGGATTTGGGGAACAGCCAAGGATGGATACATGTGCAGGGCCCTGCTCCACTGCAAAAGCTATCCTTAGCCACTGTTGCAGTTTTTATGCTAGGCTTTGCTCCAACCCCATCCAAAACATGTTATTCTTCTTTCTCTTTTCTAGATGCAAAAACCGAACTCAGACAGAAGAAGCCATACAACTAGTACAATTTTTGCCTACATCACATGGCTACAAATGCCAGCACTGGAGGTGGGGCTCATAACAAGAATTTCTGCGCACAGTGAAGCCTGGATTTTCTTCCAAAGTGGATGAGCACCAGAGAAACAGCTCCCATGAAAGTGGCAGGCCAACTGAGCAGGACATGATGGCCAGTCATTTGCCTTCAGGACAGCTGACTCTAGGCGACTATGAAGGCCTCAGCCACTATGCACCAGAGAATACAATACCCACCAGCCTCATCTCCTGGCCCTACTTCTGTGCACCCAGTCCTCAGATTCCTCACCCAGGGACTTCTGTGCCTTAAGCTGACCCTCCTCCAGGTTAGGCTCTATCCCAGCTATGCTGATTCCATTTGTTCCTCTCCATCTCAGTTCCATCTGTCCCCAACCAACCACTTCACATTCTTTCACCCATTCCCTGTCACATGGCAGGGATCACTTTGCTTGGAGTCTCTGGTCTGTCATCAGGAAAACCAAGAGTGCATCCCTAAGATAAGACCTTGATATGAGTTCAACACAAAAGAAACCCAGCAGCCAAGGGAGGGCTGAGGTCCCTAGATGTTTTCCAGTGCCTGTTTGGCTGCTCCTAGCCTCCCACAGGCAGTGGTTTCTATTCATTTCCCACTCCTCCCATCTCTCACCTCAGATGGCTATCCCTGATCCCTAGGATGTGAGCCTGAAGTTTTACACATCCAAAAATACTTTGGAAAGCCAGAACTTCATGATGTGATGAAGCTGTTCCTACCACTTACTTCAATACTGCCAAGACATTGCTGAAGATTTGTGGATTGGTTCAATATTCATATGTGTGCACACATAAAAGCTGTATCTTTGGAAACTACTTAATACTAGGAAAGAAGGCTAATAATCACTTTGTAAGGATCACTGAGTAAATTAATGTTGCAAGAGAACTCTGTTTGTTTTACAAGAGAACTATCATAGCAAAATCAGAAAACTTTTAGAGAAGACTTTGAGCATAACATACAGGTCCCAAACCCATTTGTGCCCATTGCTGTATTCATTAACTTCTTTTGCTCACTCACTCATTCCTTCATACTCCACTACTTTGTAGGAAAGATGGAAAGAAGCTCACAGTGGCGCAAAACTATATGGACATACACAAGGAAAAAAGGAAAGCAAGAAGGGAGAGATAAAATGGGACCAATAATGACCAACTGCCACCAACAAAGGACATGTACAATATTTTGGGCATGGGCTTTTCACTTCACAGAGACCCTCATTTAGACCTTTAACAGCCTAATAAAAGAAGCACTTATTACTTCTATTATTTAGACAGTGAGGCTATCACCTGAACATGACCATGACATGACCATGAAGTTGGTAGGTGATGGAGTTGGGATGGACTGAGGCAGTCTGGCTCCAGTGCCCAAACTCTCAGCCACCAGAGTCTTCACACCCTCAAAGACAAAATCAAGGCTATAAGATCATGGACACACTACAGAAGGGGCCACATTTGGGCCTCCTAGTACTGAATGAAGAAAAGAAACCCACTGAGTGGCTTTATAGAATTCACAGAGAAAATTGCCCATTACTCAGATTTTCCAACTGACTCTCAGTCTAAGTAAGATCTCTCTCCATCTGGAAAAGCAAGCCAAGATACCACTGGATGCCTTCCAGATCCAGGGATGACTTCCACAGATGACTTATTAGGGTATCTTTTATACAAGCATAAACTGCAATTCCATGAAAGTAACACTAAGGGGACTAGCCAATGGTCCAGTTACCTGATTGAATAGTTTGGTATGAGAATTATTTTAGAATAAATGAAGTTACAAAGGTTATATATTCTCCAAGCAATTTTCTCCAAATATTGCACCTCTGAGTCAAACTAACAATAATAACGGGAAGCATTTTGGTTCTTACAAGTGGTACGGGAGAAGCTACTCCGTGTAAACAGTACAGACCCAGCTGGGAGTGAAGAGCCTGACAGGGACCCAGGCTAGAGCTACCCCATGAGGAAGCAGCTAGCTATGCAGAGACAAGGATGAGAACCTCCTTACAAGATTGTTTTGGATCCTGTCCAATACACAGAGCTCTACATGATGAGTCCCTGAATTTCTTCTCCATTTAGCACAGTCACAAGTGCAGATATATGGAGCAGTCGCAAGTGAGACACTGCTGTCTCTGTCATACAAATCAAAAGAAAATTAAACCTCCGGTTCCTTCCAGGATGAAATCTATGCTAAAAAAACAAATGAAGTAGACTGTAAAAAGGAATTGTGTTTTATAAATCCATTCAAACACAGGAAGCAAGTTTTAAATAGTATTTTTTATTTCAAAATACTTAATTTGCAGCTATTCTTTCCAGAAACTTGGGAAAACTACTCTACTATTTTAGCTCCTCAGTTTCTTTTTCTGTAAAATTAAGAAAATAAAGGCCTCTTCTTCAAAGAACTTTTCAAAGCATTAAATGAGTTAATGCATGCAAAGTGCTTGGCACACAGTAAATGCTGCAAAGCAACATGGTTAGAAGCTACTACACTCTGAATATTCCAAACCAGGATATACACATACACCACATCCTAAAAGAAGGAAGATGCACTGTTCTACCAGGCAACCAACTATTCCCTCCACTAGTGCCAGGCAAGGCCTCCCCAATCTCAGAAACTCCCAATGTAATAAGTAGTGACCTCTTAGCATTTCTCTGTGTGCTTCTCAGGTACTGATGGGCAGCTTGATAGACTTTTAAGCCAGGGATCTGCAGCTATCCAGAAATCCACAGAGATATAAGCAGCCACCCTCAGTCTGTGATGCTGGGAAAGTCAGCTGTCAGATCCAGCCAGAACCTGCTCCACACCCATCAGGTTAGACCCTCTAGAGAAGACTGCAAAGGTTGATACACTGAGTCAACTTGAGAAGTTTAGAAGTTTAAATAACTCATCAGGGAGCCACGGTCCTCAATTTATAGACATTTTCATTCTGTGCAAGAGGAGGGCATGGAGAGTGTGTGAGTGTGACACCCATACCAGGAGTGAGGTAGCATGCTTACCATATCAGGGAGGAAAAGAGGCTTATTCTCCCCTTTTTTGCTCTTGTTGTTTTTGCTGTCTTCTGCCACCTTGAACAGTTGTCCCTCTGCCATGCCACCCTGCCTTGGAACCAGGTGAGCACAGACTGAAACCTTTACAAACTGTGAACTAGATAAGCTTTTTCTTTCTTAATTTTGGACATCAGTTATTTTGTCTCAGCAAATGAGAGAAAAGTAACCAAAACAAAGTTTGGTACCAGAGAGTGGGGTTACTGCTGTGACTACACTTGACCATGTGTGTCAAGAGCCTTTGGGAATGACTTATGGGAAAAGACTGGAAACTTATCTTGGAGATGTCACCTGGAACACCGCAGGCTTTTCTACATGTAAGCTTCTGGTCAGAGCTGATAGAAA
Source organism: Capromys pilorides (assembly GCA_004027915.1). Lineage (NCBI taxonomy): Eukaryota > Metazoa > Chordata > Mammalia > Rodentia > Capromyidae > Capromys > Capromys pilorides. The sequence continues at coordinate 22,891 of PVKN010004481.1, forward strand.
TCCTGCTGTTAAAGACCAGGCTTGGGGGGTTTCTGCTGGGAAGAGAGACTGTACTGGGTGTTGGACTCCAGATTATGTATGTTAAACCCTGGCAGAAAGTTTGTCTGCATTTTGTTTGTGTCCAAAGACTGCCTGAGACTGAGATTATGGATATTGGACCAATTAATTTGGCAGAATAAATTTCAAGACAGTGGAATGTTGAAGCTATGGCTATTGTTGGGGACCTTTAGCCACATTTATGTTGTGAATACAGAGCAAAGAGCCCAGTAGGATGATTTAAAATGTGAGTTTGGCCAGAAAGGAAACTCCAGTAAAGCCATGGACTACAAAGATAGAGTTGAGATTTCAACTGATGAGAAGGAACAGGAGAATAGAAAAGATGGCCTGAGGGCATCACAAGAAGCAGAAAATCTCCACTGTTTGCAGCCTCAAAGCTGCAAAAGTGAAAGACTTTGCTTTGAGCAGAAAGTTACAGAGTGCTATGCTCCAGAATAGTGTTGGTAGCCACACCAGGTTCAAGAATGGCAGAACCAGGGGCCAGCGAGATGGTTCAGTGGTCTAAAGCGCCTGTTTAGGAAAGCTCAGGCAACTGCAGGGACTGCAGTTCGATCCCCGGCACCACATGCTGCGCCAGCCCCACCACCAGGGCAGGCTGAGCCAGCCATAAAATAAGTAAATAAAGAAACAAACAAACAAACAAACAAGCAAACAAATAAATTAAAAAAAAAAAAAAAGAATGGCAGCACCATAGAGAATTTGTTCCTCAGACTCAGGTTCAGAGTGTTCAGCAATCTAGGCACTTGGCTCCTACAGCCAAAAGAGAAGAAACCCTGGCCATTGCTCCAGTTGTCAGTGAACATTAGCATCATTCACTAGTTTTAAATGCATCCAGAATGCAAGGATGCTGAGGCTAAGAAGGCTTCCACCTAGATTTCAGAAGAAGGCCTGGGAAGCCAGGTGTCCCTGAGGGGGCACTGTTTGAAGCTGTGAGAAGCCAGAGGTGCAGTAGAGAGCTCAGAAGTTTGAAAAATCCAGGAACATGGATCATCTACGAAAACCTGCAAGAGGGGAGCAAAGCAGGTCTAAGAGGGAAGCTATGAGAAGCTTCAACCACCAGAGGGATTGTAGGGTTGGAGTCACACAAGCCTTTCAGAGCTCACAGATTACCTCAGATACTGAACATGGAACTATAGGGCTTAATGTTTGCCCTGCTAGATTGGTGCCAATTGCTTTGGTACCAATCCTTTGTACTCCCCTGTTTGTAAGTTTTAAAATGAAAGTGTTTATTTTATGAGTTTGAATGTTGGAATTATCTAACTTTTCATTTGTACAAGCTTGCAACTAAGAGTTTGCCTTACATCTCATAGGAGACTTGGAATTTGGATAATGCTAAAACTGGTAGGACTTTGAAAACTCTTGCAGAGGGACTAAATGTCTTATGCATAAGAGAATGTGCATGAGTCTTTGGGGAGCCAGGGGCAGACTGTTATGGTTCTAATGCAACATAATGTTGATGGACTTACCAGTGGTTCTTAGGGATTATTAAACCTGTGTTGTAATATTCAAGTTGCAAAAGGTTAAGAATAAGCATGTCTTTGTATCTGGAAACCCAGTTTAAAGAAATGTGTCTGGTTAACAAGTTGACAAGGGGTGGACTGCACTGGCTGATACATTGTATCGACTTAAAAAGTTTAGAAGTTTAAAGGACTCATCAGAGAGCCAGGGTACATACCTGTAAACATCCTTATTCTGTGCAAGAAAAGCAAACCTAGATGGTGTGAGTGCTACACCCACCCAAGGGCGGGTAGTCTGCTCATAATATAAGGGAGGAAAAGAGGCTTGTTCTCCCTGTTTTTTCTCTTGTTGATTTTGCTGTCTTCTGCCACTTGAATTGTTGCCCCTTTGCCACACCACCCTGCCTTGGAGCCAGCTGGTCACAGACTGAAACCTCCACAAACTGTGAGCTAAACAACCTTTCCTTCTTTGATTTTGGGTGTCAAGTATTTTTTCTCAGCAACAACAGAAAAGTAACCAAAACAACGACAAACCCAAATCTTCCCCAGCATGGGATATAATGACCAACATCAGGTCTTTCCAGATGACTTTTTCTGCAGCTAAGCATCTCTGGGGTAATGAAGGGATCTCCTTTAAGGTCATGTATACTCCCAGGGCATAAATACAGTTTTCTGATTACCAGGTAATGAAAGAGAAAAGCAGGTGCTGATTAGGCAGCTTAATGACCCGCCAGCCATACCTGAGACCAACCAGGAAGGAAATGGTCACCTCCACCAAATTCCAAATATTCATCCCAAAGAGTGTCAAAAGTCCAGCAAAATTATATTTAGCACGAGGGCTTACATGTCCTGCCTTCAGAGTAAGATCTCATGAAGTTTCTTCCAATTTATTCCATATGCTGTAATTTGACATCCAGACTCCAGTCATGAGTGAATTTTTTGAGAATGACCCATATAAATCTATACTCCTTTTCCTAAAATGGGGGCACCACAGAGAAGTAGTGCTCTCTCTTCTCCTTCTCTAGATGTGACCTCGTGAAGCCACTGATTCTCACATCCAAAACCCAAAAGTGATTAGTGCTAAAGTTTAAAAAAATGATAAAAATTACATTGCATGTTCAAACCTACCATACATGTCCTTCCAGGAAAATAATACAAAATTTTTTAACTTTGTCTGGGTGTGGCAGTGCACACCTATAATCCTAAAACTCTTGAACTGCATATGAAGACTTTTTCTAAATAAAACAAAACAAAATAAAAAATTAACTTTGCTGTGTACCTAGTATCATCCCATCAGTTTCTTTCTTCTTAAGTAAGGAAAATACTTACCTAACAGGGTTTGTCATAAGGATGAAATGAGATAATACAAAGTGTTTAACTATAGGCACTATCCATATTTTATATATGGATATATATATATATATATATATATTTACTTCATAGTCTGTTATATTATGATATATGTTCATGAGTATATATATACTAAATATATCACTATATTTATATGAATAATAATATATTTAATATTCATGCAAAAGAGCAAGTTTCCAGAGCTATCTTCCTGATCCCTTCCATGCCTCATGCTCTGGCCCCTGAAACCCTTTCCCCAGGTGGGTCTCACAGGCCCATGTCTCCAGGCTTTGCTCTTCCACATCCTCATTCCTTCTCTCCAACTGGCAACCTCTTGCTCACGGTCCTCCCCACCCACTTCATGTGCAACCCCCTGACTAACTCTCTGTGGGTCAGGAGATTGCAGACATTTTCTAAGATGCAAAAGTCATGATAAAAAACATCCAGCATGTGTTTCCCAGGCTCACTCCAGGGCCCTTGCTCTGTGAGTGGCACAGTGTAGTCTGAACATGAGTGACAGTAACAAAGGTCCTGAGAGCACAGACCCATCTCTTCCCCAAGGAGCAATGTTCCAAGCTCCACCAGTGGTCTCCCAGACACACAGTTAGCTTTGGATATCTCCTCCCTTTCTTTGAGGCAGATGCTGGAGGCTAGAGAATTCCTTTCCTCTGTTGCACAGAAAAAGAAAACAAGAAAGTGTATTTGTTGGGGGAAAAGAAATCATTGAGTACAATCAGAATTAATAATTTATTACAAGGGTTTCTTAGTTCCTTGAACAGAAGTTCTGAAAGGGATGTCAATTGTTATTTTGATTGCATTAATGAGATTTTCCCCTTGAAGCCTGAGCTCATTTGCCTGTGTAATCTGTAGTCAAATAGTAAAATCAGAGACAGTCCAGGGAGGAAAAGTTCCCAGCCACTCCACAGCACAAAGGTTGGCCCAGTGCAGGCAAGCAGATATCTGGACCTACCCTCCCTGCCACTTGGCAGCTCCTAGCCTCCCTCTGCCCTGGCAGAAGCTCTTCTCCCTCACTTAGCCCCACCTGCCTGCACTGTCCTGATCCCTTTCTCACCACAGACTTGTCCCTTGGCCCTGGAAAAGTCTAATGTGGAAAAATGCTCCTTAATAAATCATAAATGTAATAAGAAAAATAACAACAATGACAATAGTGATAAAAGCAACACATCTTGTAGGTTGGGCCCTCTACTTAGCACTCTTGCTGTTCATCTCATCCTGTCAGTACCACCACCTTTGACATCGGCATTGTTATTTTCTCTCTATTTTACATATGAAAAAATGGAGACGTAAAGTAGGGGTAGCATTGGGGAGGCTTTAAGTAATGATTATGTACACAAATGAGGAAAAGCTAATGCTTGTTAGGGAGGTGACGGTAACCAGCAGGCTCAAACCCACGATCAGGGACAAGGATCATAAAGCCTGGAGTGAGCCTTCATCACTGCTATTCCTATGATCTCCAGAGAGACTCAAAACCAGCGTAAATAGGTTGCAAAGCTACAAGCTGCTGCCTCCAGCACCCGTACTCTTCACAGTGACCCTGTGCACCTTTAGCAGTCCTCCAGATGCCCATCCCTGAAGTGCTCGCCAATGGGAAACACCTAGCCCTCTTCTTCCCTTGACTATTAGGTCAAGACAGCCTGCAGGGTCAGTGTTCCCCACTGCCAACTCTACTGTGCCACTCTGCAGTGGCATCTCTTCCTCAGATCTCCATGACATGTGCCCAAGCTAGGCCTCCCATTATGTGAATGAAATTCTACTTCGTTCCGGACAGGTACCCTTACCCCAACCATCTACTGTCACCTTCACTTGCTCCTGACCTCACTGAGCTGCACTCATTTTCTATGAGTTTGATAGCCCAACCCAGGTCAACTTGTGAATGGCCACAGATAGGACCTCATTGGGCCATTTAGGCCTGAACCACTCCCTGAGCCTCTTCCTGAAAGTCCTGCTGTCTCACCTTAGAGATGCTCATGGCTAGAACTCATAAGCTGTTTAACTAACATATGAGTAAAGTTGTCTGCCCTTTTGGTGACTGTAAGATAATAGCATTGCCAATCCTTCTGCCCCAGCTCTCAGACCACCTGTATCATTCATATATATATATATATATATATACACATATATATATTCATATATATATTAGTATATATATTAGTATTAGTATAAGGACTTCAAGATCTCACTACACAGATCGAACTCTTAATGATCTTCCTGTTTTCAGCCTCTCAAGGTCAAGGATTATAGGTGCATACCACCATGCCCAGTTTTAATCACCATCTTAGTGTGCCCTGGGGGCGGGGCCAACACAGCATCTATATCTTCTTAAGATATTCAAGCTAGACATGGTGACAATCTTCAGTGAATCCATCACATCTTATTTCATAGCCAATAAATCAACAAAGAGTAGATCAACAAATCTATCTTTCTTCAAAATAGAAGAGAGGAAAACTGTCTCTCTCTCTCTCTAATGCCCACCTAGATCCTGTGTCTGTCTGTTAAGCCACAAAGACCCTACTTTAGCTTTGCTTCCACTGGAGGCCTTCGGAAGTCAAATCACACTCATGGTGTCCACTGAGTTTTCTTTCCTCCAGGCCAGAGTTTCAGTTCCTTGTAAGACAGGCTCATGGGTTGAGATTCAGGGTTACATAAGTGGCAGGCAGGATAAATGTGGACCAAGGAACAGGCCCTAGAGTTTGTCTGTCTTCAAATCTGGCTTCCACCTGTGTAGCTTGGACAAGTACCCACTCAGTTTTCTCACCTGTAAAGTGGAAGAGCCTTTCACCCCCTACCTCACACAGCACAGAGTGGGCAGGTGAGGTGCTACAGAAAGCACTCAGAACAGTACCTGACACATAAAGTGCTTAGTATCAACTATTCATGCAGGTCCTTCCTCAACCTGGCCTCCTCCTCCAGTCATGCTGAAATTGGTCAACATCTTTATTAAGTTGAGGTAGCTACCTGGAGTCTCAGGTGAAAGTGTGGTCTGGCCAACCCAGGAGAGAATAGTTCAGAGTTTGGTTTCTCTGGTGGTCCTGTGGCTGAGATCACAGACAGCCAAAACCTTTACATCTTTTTTTTTTCTAATACTAGGAATTGAACCCACTGTGTTTGTGCCAAGATTTATCCTCAGCCCCAGCCCTTCTTTCTCCCCTTTTTAATTTTGAGTTAAATTAACTTTTTAAGTTGCCTAGACTGAGCTCAAACTTGTGATCCTCCCGCCTTAGCCTACAGAGTCCTGGGATTGCAGGTGTGCACCGCTGTTGGTAACCAGTATCAGTCCACCTTCCAAGAACATTATTCCCCTGCAATAGTTGTATAGGTGTCTTTGAATTGTGTTCTCAATTTCTACTTCTTGCCCTTTAGAACACTGCTGCAATTCATTTCATTTATCCATGTGCACTAATCACCCTGTACAATGTCACACTATAATTACTTCACATAGTTACCTTTTAGTTAGACCAACTAAGAATAACAAAATTCGAAGATCTTATTTTATCTTTATTTCTTCTTAGACTCTCATCTTTATGTAAATCTCAGTTTCTGGACTATGTAATCTGCCTTCTACCTAAAGTACTTTTTTCAGTACTTCTCCCAGGCCAAATCTATCGGTGATAATTCTCTCAGTTTTTGTTTGATTGAGATCTTTGGTCCCTCTCTCTCTCTCTCTCTCTCTCTCTCTCTCTCTCTCTCTCTCTCTCTCTCTCTCCCCCCCTCCCTCCCTCCCTCCCTCCCTCCTTGATGCTTGGGATTTAATCCAAGACCTCACACCTGCTAGGCAAGCACTCTGTCTCCTGGCCCCTCTCCTACACTTACACAGAATAATTTCCCAGGATATAAAACTCCAGAATAGGGAGTTTTTTTCTCCCTATTAAACATTAAACATTTCTCAGCTCACTCTTCTTGTTTGCGTGGTTTCTGTTAAGAAATTACTGGGCCAGCCAAATAGTTCAGTGGATTAAAACACCTGCAAGCAGGCACAGAGGCCAGGTGTTTAATCCCTGGGCCTGCTGTGTTGGCCCTGACGCTCTGTCCCCCTGCCCCCCACTTCCCTGTCCCTCTTCCCCCAGGGCACGCTGAGAAGGCAACTGAGACTGGTTGTGGTGGCACTTTCTTATAATCCCAGCTCTTGGGAGGCTGTAAACAGGCACTATGAGTCCAATCTAGTAGTGAGACCCTGAACATGCTGTAGAACCTTCCCTAAAATATACAAAAAAAAAAAAAGGAAGCTATTATAATTCTTATTTTTGCTTCTCAATAAATAAAGCATGTTTTTACCTTTGGCTTATTCCAAGATTTCCACTCTGTCCTGACATTCGACTACAACTATGAAGATATCACATAGATATCTTCATGTTTACACTGCTTGGTATTCTCTGAGATTCCCATATTTATGGTTAGTCTTCAGTCGTTAATTTTGGAAAATTCTTGGCCATTACTGAATCAGACATTTCTTATTCTTCATTTTCTTTTCCCTTTCTTATATTCTAATTATGCTTGGGCTCCTCCTCTTAAAATTATTCCACAAATTTTGAATGTCCTGTTCTGTTTGGGGGCTTTTCTGAGCTTTGTTTTTCCATTCTCCTTTCCTTTCTTTCTTTTTTTTTATTGTGGCCAGCTCAACCTGCCCTGGGAGTGGGACTGGCACAGCATGTGGTGCCAGGGATCAAACCGCAGTCCCTGTGGTTGCCTAAGCTTGCCTAAGCAGGTGCTTTAGACCACTGAGCCGTCTCACCAGCCCCTCCTTTTCTTTTCCATTTCAGCTTAGGAAACGTCTGTGGACATGTCTTCAAGCTTATTCATTCTTTCTTTGGCTGCATCCAGGCTTTCAATGAATAAGCCAATTAAAGACATTCTTTATTTCAGTTACTGTGCTTTCAGTATTTCTAGCATTCCTTCTTGATTCCTCAGCAGAATCTCTATTATGGGGCCAGTGAGATAGCTCAGTGGTCTAAAGCACCTGCTTAGACAAGCTTAGGCAACCGCAAGGACCTCGGTTTGATCCCCTGCACCACATGCTGTGCCAGCCCCACCCCCAGGACAGGCTGAGCCAGCCATAATATAAATAAATAAACAAATGATTTTTAAAAAGAATCTCTATTTTGCTGCTATATTTCCATCTATTCTTGCATGATGCTTACTTATTCCATGACAGCTGTTAATGTATTGATCATACTTATTTTAAATTCCCATGCCAATAATTCCAAACTGTGTCATACTTAGGCATGATTCTGATGCACAAAGACTCTATCCAAGACCAGTTCCCTAGGCCACTATAACATCAGCTGGTGTGTTCAGAGTTCAGGCTCTGAGCTCCCTCTCAGTTTCCAGCCCCTCAAGATTTTCCTCTCTTTTGTTCACACTCAGGGATATGTACAAATATCTTAGTGTTATTCTTTTACAACAAATACATTTTTTATTATTTGTAATGGGAGAGGAGGCTAAAATAGCTAACATAACACATGGTAACAGAGTCAGAAATCTAGGTTACAAACCAATAAAAAATGTTTAAATTTTTGTTTTTAACACTTTTGTGAGCTAGGTGTGGTGGTACACACCTGTAATCCCATCACTCAAGAGGCTAAGGCAGGAAGACCACCATGAGTTCAAGGCCTGCCTGAGCTACATGGCTACATAGTGAAGTCAAGGCCAGGCTGAACTACATAGTCAGATCTTGTCTTAAAAGAAGAAAAAACAGAACTTTCCTGCAAATTCCACAAACCAAACTTCCAGTGCACCTTCAAACCAAACAAGGTATGTGACTGGACTTATCTCCTTTCTTGTCTTTTTTTTAAATTATACTGGTTATCCTTGTTTGAGGAAAGATATCTCTGCTGAAGGTCAGTTATCATGTAACATCTTTGGCTGCACCAACTGCTATTACTTTATGCCCCAGAGCCCAGCACAGGTGGTCAATGTCACTGACATGGCATATCTGTAAAAATTTCTTGGATGAATGAGTGAATAAATAAATGAAAGAACACTCCAGCAAGGTGCAGGCAGCTCTTTGACAATTTGCTTGTAATCTTTAAACCCCACATACACAGGATTTGCCTGTCATCAAAAAGAGTAGAACAGACAGGAAGAAAAATTGTAAACAAGTCAAAATAAAAACAAGAGATGGATTTCCAACTGGCTTTACCCCTCACACACAATGTTAGAACTGGAACAGACCTCATGCATGACCCTGTCCACTCTCCCACCCATAATCACAGCCCAGGCAGACTAGCCCCACACCATGATTAGAGCTGGGGGCCCCATGTTTTTACACTATCTCACCTTTCTCAATGTTCTAATATTCTTCAATCTTACAAAATGGGCATAATGAATTTTAGCCACCTTTGTGTTTGATCGACAAGAAGACAAAGCATATGCAATTGTTCAGGAAATAACTTAGGAGATCAAATGGGCAACTCTCTCAGCACTACAGCTAAGAAAGTTTGTGCCCCCAAGAACCCATGTAATATTTATCCTTGAGTTGTAGTGAGATGATGGTAATAATAGAAAGATTAAGGGAAAGTATTGCTGGTGTAGAGGTACTTATATCTGTGGAGATCAAGATAAGAATTCCAAAATAATTTATGTCACTATCTCATTCCAACGAAAGGTAGCACTCAAGTCAATTCTTGCTTTAGGATCTCAGTGCTAGGATGTTGCTTCTTCCTCCTCTCATTGCAGAAGAACTGGGACCAGAACTCCCATCTCCTCCTTGGTATAGTCATATCCTTCACCCTCTTCTAGTTCCTTGCCATAGAAGTCACTTGTCCTCTGGGTCAAAGCTTAAAACATTCACTGCTGCATGTTCTCTAGGGTTAGATTCCTGTTGGATATCAGCTAAGTCAGGCCAGGCCCATTTGATGGGAATACCCAGTCACATCCCATCTCTCAGTTCCATCTTTTCTGCCTCGGTAACCCCAGAAAGGTCTGCTCCACAAGGCAGTCAGATTCAGAGGCAATGTTCCAGAAACTTGGATCTCTTCTGGCTTAGGTATGCCACCCAACTTGGGTTTTCAAAGAATCCCAGGAACAGTTGAGAAGAGTGCAATAATGAGAAGGTGCAAAGAGAGTATGTGGACACTTGTTCAGAACCCCAAATCAGTCCCTTGTCTATTTGTCCACATCTGGCAACCCTAAAGCAACAGAGTGAAGAAGTAAAGCCCATCCAATATCAACTCCTACTGCCTGTAAAATCAGAATCTCCCAAATAGTGCACCGAGATATCAGAGCCTCTCAGCCTTTGCATGGCCATGTAGAGTCTGCAGGCCAGATGTCCCAGCCACGAGCATCCTCTGTTAACAGTGCATCATATAAATATCAACACCCTGCATGTGTGCTACAGTGTGGCAAAGGCTGGAGGCCTGAACAAAACATATCCAGCCTGCCATCTGCTTCTTTAACCTATAAAACACATGGCTCCTCTTCATGTGCATCCACAGTCCCTGTGCACTGAGCCTTCATCAAACAACTAAATATAAACTTCCAAGTTCTTATCCTCATCAAGAGTGGAGTTGCTAGGGGCCGGCGAGATGGTTCAGTGGTCTAAAGCGCCTGCTTAGGAGGGCTCAGGCAACTGCGGGGACTGCAGTTCGATCCCCGGCACCACATGCTGCGCCAGCGCCACCACCAGGG
>PVKN010004482.1:0-33395 GCA_004027915.1 Capromys pilorides
TACCCAAAAAGTTACAGAATCTCTACCAAAATGATAAAATTCTAATTTTTAACAGATATTCAATTCCCTTCCTTATGGCCATAATTTGAAATTGGCCATAACTTAAAATTAATATTCCCAAAGGGTCCTTAGATTGAAATGCAGTCCATTTTCAACATTTTTAAATATTAAACATTTCATCAGTCAATATAACAGTTTGTATGACCTAACTTAAAGATTTCTTACTATTCAAGACAAATATATTTCAAGGTATCTTCCTTGAAACAGCTTTTCATATTTTAATCAACAAATTACCTGTTCTGAAACATTCTAGAAACTGGGAAATCAGTTTGGATATAATAAACGTACTTAGAGACCATCTACAGCATTGGAACTGTAGTGGATTGTTAACTAGAGATCAACCTGTTACACCAAGCTGAGTTAAACTAGCTTGGTGCTGGGTGTGGGAGGCCTACTTCAGGATTGCTGCCGGCAGCATAAGAGGCAGAACTGGAGAAGCTGTGGAAAGGCTGTAAGGGAAGCTGTTTAGAGAAGCTGTTGGGAGCTGCCAGCTCTCTTGGGCTATTCTGCTGGAGGACCTTGTCATGCTGGCTTTCCTGATGAACCTGGTAGTTCTTGTTAGAGGAGGAGCTCGGGACCTCACTGTTGCTGAGAATGGCTATGGTTGACTTTGGGATAACTTTGGCTCTCATGTTAAGCATCACTGCCTTGCTCCAAAAGGGAAGATTATGTACTGCTCAGGCTCCTAGAACGGCTTGTCATGTTGGCTTTCCTGATGGGAACTCAGCATTCCTCATAGCTGGAGGGGCACAGACTTCACTGTTGCTGATGATGGCTATGGTACTTCTTGGAGGAGCTCTGGTGCTTACCTTGAGTACTTCTTCCTAGCTCCAGTTTAGATCCCTCCGCTTGCTAGTATAAATCCTTCATTCCTAGCCTCCACTACTGACCTTTCCAGTGCAAATCTGTGAAGCAGGCCTGCATGAGACTTTATCATGGGCTCTAGACCTCCAATTTGACTTGTGAGAGGCACTATTTTAGGCACTAGGTTTTCAGCTGGACTCATGTAGGACATCAGGATCCAGGCTATCAGCTGGATGCTTTAGTCTTTAGTGTGTGGACACATTTCCTACACTCTTAAAATATGATTCTTTGGGTGATTATAAAATAATCTTATAACATGTGTCTTGTATTGTATTGTGCACCTTGCAAAACCCCAAACCACAACAGGAACAATACCAAATGAGCAATAATTAAGACAAAGGCATTTAAGTGATTAAAGCACATACACACCAGAACAAGTTTTACTGCTTACAAAAATTAAATTTGATAGGTTCCAGCCCAAGTACAAACTGCTAAATTATCATGGCCCTGATTCAACATGGCTGAATCCCAAAAACAATAGCTTATCTTCTCAATGACCACTTCCTCCTCCCTCCCTACCCCAGTCCTGGATAGCTTTCCCAGGGAGCTAGGGAGCCACCAGTCAACTCCTTGTGTACAACTGAACCTGCCCCCTCAAACTCCATCCCTTGCAAAGGTCCAAAAAGCCTCAGCCTTTGACTTTCTCAGGTCAGAGGATTCCCCATCTCCCTTGGATTCTCTCTGTCTCAAGGTCAAGAAAGGCTCTTACCCCCAACTGTCTTTTATTTCTGCTTCTTTGCACTGCCAAAAAAAAAAAAAAACTAACAAAATTCAGTTTGATACTCATACATCAACACTGATTTATTTACTCATGATCTTAAAAGTCTGTAACCTCACCAAAGTACAACTGACCTACAGGCAGGTCCGCTACAGTCATTCTTCTCACCTATGCTCTCTGCTGTGACTTCCTGGGTTCCTCAGCTGAGTCTGGACAAGCACTGTTGTACCTGTGTCCCCAGACTTCCTCCAGTACAATATTTAGATGCTATTTAATTCCAAGTGAGAGAATTTACTGAAATTCAGACAGATGTCTCTCATGGCCAGCAGGCTAATGATAGCCACACCATGTTATCCTACTTTGAAACAAGACTATTCTTAAGAACCTCACAGGCGTGTGCATCCACACAATTTTAAGGTCTACTTGGTTTATTTTTGCCAGTCACAGATAAACACATCAATATTCATAAGGACTAAAACAAGTATCTAGATTTATATGGATTACTTAATGATAATAATGGTATAGTTTCCCCAACCTTAAAATAAAAGCTTCAGCCAAAATCAGTTATTACTGTATTTTATCACCTACCCCACCCCCACCACAGACAGACAGACAGAGAGACAGACATATATACAGACAAATACAATATACCAAGCTAGGAGAAAACAATCTTCAAGAGAAAATTACAACACGTCAGGTTAAAATTGACTTTCTCAAAATTATCTGTGGTCTGCCAAGCTATAACTTATAAAGTAAATCCAGTCTACCTCCTATTTTTGTATGGTTCATGAGCTAACAATAGTTTTTATATTTTAAATGATAGAAAGAAACTATCAAAAGAATAATATCTTGTAAAATGTGAAAATTACTGAAATTCAAATGCTAATGTTCATGTTTACTGGAACACAGATATACTCACTAACAGTCCTCAACTACTTTCCTGCTACAAAGATAGAGCTGATTGGCTGTAAGAAAGCATGTGCCTCAGAACTTCACAGGGTTAGAGCCGGGTGTGGTGGAGCACACCTGTAATCCCAGCACTTGGGAAGCTGAGACAGGAGGATCGATGTGAGTTCCAGACCAGCCTGAGCTACAAAAGTGAGCTCAAAGCCAGTCTGAACTGCATAGTGAGACCCTGTCTCAAAAAGACAAAAAAAAAAAAAAAGAACTTCACAGGGTTATTCAGAGAATAGGGCATTATGTTGATCACATGATAATACTAACAGCTGAGCATACAATTTAAGTCAGCATACCAAACTATATGCTCATAAAAATATTCCCAATTCACAAGACAATAAGTCAGAAAAACTAGACAATTTAGAATTGTTTTATTATAGCAGATTTTCACTGTAATGGTTGTGGCAATTTGAGAAATTCAGAAGCTTATCTAAATCTGCTTAGCACTCTACACCCAAGAGTTATTGTTCTACTGCCCAGGAAGGACAGGACCCACCCTGGGGTGGTTGGTCACCCACTCCTCACCCCATCCCCACTCACCAAAGGTATAAAGGGGAAATGAGATGATGGTGGAATTGTTGTTATTGGGTTTTTATTTAGAGTTTTTTTGGGTATTTGTTGTTGTTGTTCTTGCTTTGAGACTAGGTCTGTCTATGTAGTTTAGGCTAGCTTTGAATTCACAGTGATCTTCCAGTCTCAACCTCCCAAGTGCCAGGATTACAGGCATAGACTACCATACCTACTTTAAAGGGGAAATAAGAAAGGACAGACTGGCTTCTGTTCTTCAGAGGAGCTCCCATCTTCACCTTCAATGTGGAGGTCATCTCCTGGCTTCCAGTGCAGACTCTTCAGCTTTGCTGTAGATCCTTCAGCCTTCCACCTTAGATCCATCAGCCTCCTAATATGGACTTTCTCTGTTTCTGCAGTGAACTCCAGATCTTGGACTGAAACCTTCCATCTCCAGTGTACCAATACTGCCTGAAAACTTTCTCATCCAACTCTGTAGCAGACCATCATAAACCAATCTTGTAATGTTTTATTCATTTGTATACTGTTAGAGTTTTCCAGCAAGACACAGAAGCAGAAGTAAAAGAAAGAGGAGAGGGGATCTTTATTAACTCTGAAAAACAGAGAGGATTGATCACAGGGTAGTAGGGGGATTCTTTGAAACAATGGAAAGCTAAGACTATGTGGACTTTTGCTAGGGGTAGAGTTTGAGAGGCAGGTTCAGTGAAACACGGGCTAATTGGGGATGCCTTTGTGTGCTCAGGAAAGGTAAAAGGAAGTTGTATCCAGGGCTGGAGCAGGAAAGGAGGAAGCGTTCCTCGAGAAGATAGGTTATTGTTTTTCAGATTCAACCATGTTGAATCAGGGTCATGATCATTTAACAGTTTCTACTCAGGCTAGAACCTATCACATACCTTGCATTGTATCTGTTTTTCTAGTAAAACACTGACTCATACATTCACAGAAAATGAAGTTGCAACCCAAATTTAGGATACATTTTTTTAGCAAAGCAAGAAAAATCATTAAATGTCTAAATTGTTTTTAACTATATTAGCTAAAGACATGTCTAGAAGAAAACAGTAGCCTTTTAGTGAGAGCAATTTCTTAAGGAGTTCAGAATACTGGGCTACATCAATAGTCAATTAAGAAACAAGGTGGATTATTTTGAGAGTTACCCTTGACTCCTGATGAGTTCACAATTCCAACACTGCAAGGATGGCTGTTTACAGAAACTGAAAAATGAGTGCCCTTGAATGGTCTGAATGGGTCATAACTGTTATCATAAAAGGAAAGAAAAGAAAAAAAAAAAAAAAACTGAAGACCAGTGAACTAATCTGCAAAATTCAAAAGTATTAAAGCTGTATGGTCTTCTTTGTATTACCTACTAGTGATTAATTCTGTGGAAAATATTTCATCTCTCATATAAATATTTAATCTCTCATATATTGTACTGAAGCAACAATGGTGATGCAAACTTGTCTTGTGAAGCCACCCATCTCC
Source organism: Capromys pilorides (assembly GCA_004027915.1). NCBI lineage: Eukaryota > Metazoa > Chordata > Mammalia > Rodentia > Capromyidae > Capromys > Capromys pilorides. The sequence goes on from PVKN010004482.1 coordinate 4,607, forward strand.
AGTTACTGGATCTGCCCCTATGAGCTTCAACTCAATCGGATTACAATGGGCTGCCAAACCTTCTCAGGGTATTAAGAGGATCACTATGAAGCTCATTTCAGTTTTCCTCTCTCAGCTCATAGTTCAGTGTCTGATGTCTGAATCTTAAAAGACGACTGCTGCACATGTGTTCTCCTATTTTAACTGTTTCAGGAACACAAGTTAGTTTGGTTCTTGTTACCATCTTGGCTAGAAGCCTAAGTTCTAGGTAGCACAAACATGCAAGACAGCACAGTAGCTATGGACATCAGTTCAAAGCCAAATTGTCCATATTCAAACTTCAGGCCTAGCACTTAGCTTTGGAAATGTTTATAAGCACAGCACCCTTTTTATGTCTCAATTTGTTCCTCTATATAATCAATCTTACATTTTTGATTGCCTCAGGATTTGTATAAGGATCAATTTGGTTGAAAGACCCAGCACACATATTAGAATAGTGCTACATTAAAAAAAAGAACTTCTACTAGAGCCATATACTTTGGCCATATCCACCCATTTGCCCTTCATATCCCTTACAAGAATTATATAATTTATAGTATACATAGAAACTAGAAAATAAATATTTTTCCAACCTCACTGTCTGGAAGACTCAATCAAGCAATACAAGGAATTTTTATCCCTTTTTTAACTGTCCCCTTTATCCTGAAACAATACTGCACTATAATTCAGTAAGTTTAGTTTCCTACTGAAAAAATCTCTAGCAAGGCCAAAGCCATTCTAAGAATGAACAGAAAAGGACACCACTTAGGTCTTCTTTCCTGCCACGAACTTCCTTTCTTCCATTCAGAGAAGAAAGAGGCAAGCTGCCATCTCCACATATACAAGATACTGCTCTGTATGGATCCATTGGTCTTACTTCGAACAGTTCAACCCTGGGGAGACATAGCAGTAGGAATGAGAAAGATAGAAAAGAAGATGAATAGCTGGGCTAGGTGGTCCTCAGTCTGACCGATGGGCAAGATTAACTCAACGCACACAAAAACTATCCTTTATTTATACTTCTGCAAAGTTTGCATCACATGACACAAGGCTATCCAGCAACCAATAGCTGGCCTGAACCAGACAAGATGTTTTTCTCAGCATTGGGGTAGCTTCCTGCTCCAGGTAGGAAGGCCCAGTCCCATCTACACACACTTGATCAATCTCCTGTGGCTCCCAACACTGCTCCCCAGAGGGAGCAATCAATCGGAGAATGTCACACTAAAATCTTTACCACAGGCAACTGAGCCATCCTTCAGCCACATACCATCCTAGCAAGTATCATGACTTGGAATAGTCACAGACAATGAGCAGAACCTTTCTGTAGAAGACAGGCAGTAGTATCTTCTCATATAAAGCCCTACACTACAGTTTATATACATCTTTAAGTACACAGAGTTCTTCCCTATCAAAAGTTTTAACGCCACAGATTACACAAGTTGCCTGTAAAACCTAAGACAGTAACTGAGTTTCAAAATGTATTATAGACACTGTAATGCACAGTCAATATTCTTACTCTCAAAAATGCACATTTCACATTGAAATGAAATTTTCTTCAACTCTTACTAGCACCAAGATATCTTTTCCATCTTGATTCTATTTCAGCAATGTATATATGGATTAATCAGTTTTTCCAATTTTAAAAGAAATGATTTTCCAAAGACTAACCCAAATATGCCTACAATTTAAAAACCACAGAATGCACATTGGCTAAAGTAACAAGGTGTAATATTGTGTTTTTTCCATTTGCCACATGCAAGCCTCACTTTAACAATGTATCAGAAAAAGTACTAGATTTCTAAATAATTTAGTAGCTCACACATGGAGAATAGAAGTATGCTCACAGATGGAACAGTTTAAACTGACCAAACAATAGCGAAGAAAATATAAAGCAGCATTATATTTTCTCCAAATTGGCAAACCACTTAGAAATATTTAATAGTTTAATAGCTTTATGAAGTTCTTGAATATCCATGAAGAGACTACTAATCACTATTAACAAATATTTCTATCTGTTCATGTGATAAATGAACTATTAGCCAGCAAGAGCCTAACCCTCTGATACAGTTGCCCTTTTCTCTTAAATAACACACACATAAAAGAAGCAGTGCTAACACTGGCACAGCTGCTATTTTTATAGATCATTTAGACTTTGGAGCTTACGCATTCACAAAGCAAGAAAAGAAGCTGGTGTGGAGAAAATGGGCTACTGGCAACTTCTGCTTTTTTCCAGTTGTGCAGCTCCACAGGCCATCAACACTCAGAACATGAGCTTTTCTTCATGGCTATGCTGGGTAAAAGCTTTCGAACACCTGGCCACAAAGGCCATCTTTTTCAAGACACCAGCAGCAACTCCCAGTGACTTGAGTGTGAGGGCAGCAGAGACTTTGTCTTTTCATCCTACAATGAACACCCATGTCCACTGAAAAATCCCACAATAAAGTAGTCCACTAAGCAGAGGTGCCATAGCGACTACTTGAACATGATGGGTGGCATACCATCCAGGTCCAAAGTAAGAAGTAAACTGAGTCTCTCCCCTCATCACACACATTATCTCAGAATCAAATACAAGATAAGAAATTGGATTCCCTAAGCCATTAGAAGATGACAGAACAATCTCAGGTTGATTTCAGTGATTTACACTGCTGTTATTTTTGATGGATTGACCTATGCATAACAGGGCAAGTATTTCCAAAAGAATGGAAACAAGCTAAACATTAACACCCACAGAACCGCACAGAACCTAGATGAGCATCATCTGAGAATGTGTTAGAAATGATCCCATTCAGCCCTCATCCTCTGAACTAAAACCTGCTCTAATAATCACTTACTTGAATTGCTGACATTGTGGGCATTATCAGCAAAAATGAAAAAACTCTGTAAATAAGTGAAGTCTATTTTTAGCAATTATTTTCTACTTGTCTTACAAGTCTTCAGCAGCAATCAGTATGAAATGCAGAAAAAGAGATTTTGATGAAAGCTTAAGACCTGTGTCTCTCTCTGATCCTAGCTCTTTCACTACTACATGGGTGCCCTTGTCTATCCACTTCACTTTTGAGCTTCGGTATGACTGACACTGGTAATACAATGTGATAAATAAAGGAGATGGACAGAGATGTTACAATTCTCAGTGTGAGGTTGGAGTCATGACACACCATAACAATTGGCACACCATAACGATCACAACTATATGAAATGCCCCAGTAATGCACTCATGAAATTGTGGCTAATATTCTAAACACATAAAAAGGATGTATTTTTCAATTAGTTTCACTGACCCAGATAGGTGCAAAAAGCAACAATGATATATGCTATAAAAATGTGTAAGAAATGTCCTAGTGACCTTTTACGCAAAAAAAAAAAAAAAGCTCTCTGATCTGGATGATAGCTGCATGGGTACAAGAGACTTATTCTTCAAAGAAGTAATAAAATCAAAATAACAAAACATGCAGGGCTGGCAAGATAGTTCAGTGTACTAAACACCTGCTTAGGCAAGCACAGAGATTGTGATTCGATCCCCAGCACCACATGCTACACTGGCCCTGTCACTGGGACACACTGAGTCAGTGCCACAACAACCAAGACTGGACCTAGTGGCACACATCTGTAATCCTAGCACTGGGGAGGCTAAAATCAGGAGGATCACCATGAGTTCAAGCAGTATAGTGAGACCCTATACCAAATACATACATACATATGTACATACATACAGCAGTATGGTCTACATTTACTTAAAAATGCCAGGCTATGCAGATAGGGAAAAGAGACTTTTCAAAAAAACTTTTTTTTTTAATTATAGAAGTTGACTGATTTCTTCATTGTGATAATGGAATCAGGAAGCTGCTTTGGAATAAAAGAACAAACTTTTGAGTAAAATTCAGTTAAGGGTTGGCACACTATGGTCCCCAAGCTATAATTAGTAAGCTAAAAATGACCTGTTCATTTTTAAATGTTTTAAAAATGGATATACAACAAAGATCTCTTACACATAAGACATTTACTATCTGGCCTTTTACAAAGGCTTTGGATTCAATCAGCATTACCTCAAACTGTCATTGATCTTTAACATGGTGGGAATATTCTAAGCTGTGGTACAAGCTGTTAAATTTCCTCACTGGAGATGGAGCATCATGTATTTAAAAAGGGACTGATTTCTGTAAAGTGCCTCATAATAAGGGAGTTAGTTCAGCTAAGTAGTAACACAATTTGAGATACATAATGATGTGTGATGATAGAATAACTAATTGGTTCTCCTGTGTGAAAATATACTAGCTCAAAATCAAATATAAAACAACAAATAGAAGAACATTTTAGCCTTTCAAAGTAATTTGTGAATAATGTTTATTAAATGATACTTTACTATTAAAAAACAAACCTGAAAATCAGTATATAATCACTCTGCAAATTTATCCTGGCTATTTCTGCAAAATACAGCAAAACTTATTTATAACTTTCACAGACGAGGCTACCATCACTCTGAAAGCAATTCTGTTATCCACAGTGTCTATACTCAAGGCCTATTGCTCTGAAGCCAGTCATAAGTTTGTGATGGAGGATGAGATCAGGGACTCTTTTTTTCTTAAAAGGAGGACTGGGGAGGGAAGGGAATAGCTAGAAACAGACACCTGGACCTAAATCACTATTATATACACTCGCAGAATTCTTTCAGCACTTAAAATTTTCATACAATCTGGGCTTTTATTTTTCTATATCCATAAACCAAATGATTTAGGCAGCCAGAAATCCACAATGTTTCTGTTATCTAGATCTTTACTTCCTCAGCTTTTCCTTAAGTTTTAGTATCTTATTTCAATTGCCTCTCAGCTTCAGTGCCTCTTGCACACCACAAGCTAAACTGTAGTAAGGACTAATCTGTACTCAATTGTTCCACCTGTTTCAACTATAAAGACTTCCAGTGATGCCTACAGGACAAAAGGAATCCACATTATATCTGACTCTCCATTGCTCAACTGTTTAGATCCATCTATGTACTACCAACTTCTGCTGTCATTTACTAAGATTATGAGGTGCCAGGATAAGTCATCAGAAAGGTACACTGCATACAGCACCTCCTTTAATCTTTACAAAATTCCGAAGTGTTTTAATCATGCTCAGTATACAGATAAGAGAACCGAACTTTTAAGAGGTCAATGTGCTGCCTCCCTCCCCTGAAGGTGACACACTAGAAGCCCTTCAAAAGGCAGTCACACTATAAAGCCTCAACAGTAACCACAGCTCTGTATGTCCCTGAGTCCTAACATCTATTCACGCTGACGTGAGACTGACCTCAGGCCAATCTGAATTGCTGCTACTGCAAAAACACACCTCACATTTTCCCAATTCCTCCTTTACTTATTTCTTACATCCTCAGAAGACACTCCTCAACATACCTCATGATACCCAAGTCAGATCCATTTTAAGCAAAAGCCTCTCCAATGTACCTGGCAGCAATACTTCCACCCTCTTCTCACTGCCTTCCCTACCATACACTCTCAGGGTGCCCATGATACTCAACCAACTACCTAACTATACAAATTTAAATCCTGAGCGTTATGGTTTTTTTATGTCTAGTTGTCCCCCCAAAGCCTCATGTAATCATGGGGTGGGGACTTCTAGAGTTTGAGACTTGAGTCATGATCCACTGGGATTATGTGTTTTAGTACTGACGGGTTATCAGTCTGAATACGGCTGGAATTATGGGTGTGGCCTTAGGTGGATAGGCTAAGACAGAGAGCTTGAATGTAATATAGAGACAGACAGACAGACTCACGCTGTTGCTCTCTGCACCCTGGTTGGTCTGTTGCCTCTGTCGCGATTACTGCTGTTCTGCCACCATGAACTGGATACTCTCTGTTCCACGCAGCCTTGGGCCAGCTGAATATGGACTGAAACCTCCAGCAACTGTGAGCTAAATAAACCTTTCCTTCCTTCATTTTGAGTGTTGGGTATTTGTCCCAGCAATGAGTAAAACCTGACAATGTGGATTACGAGCTTTTGGGAATGGCTTATGGGAAGAGATAGGAAAGGTTCAGAGATGTCACCTATAAGCTAAGCACTGGAAAAGCTTCGGCTGGGAGATTCTGGTCAGAACTCAGACCAGAAAACTGGCTTGAAGTCTGAGTATAAAGAATGGCTTATGGGCAGAGATAGCAAATATTTGATGAGCTCTTCTATTTGCGAAGAACTGGAAAAGCTTCAGCTGTTCTGTAGAGGTGATTCTGGTCAGAACTCAGGCCAGAAGACTGACAGAAGGCCTGCCTGTAAAGACCAGATTGAGGAGGTTTCTGCTGGGAAGGACAGCATTGGTCACTGGACTCCTGATGATTTGTGCTATGGATTGGCTGAAGGTCTGTCAGAATTTTGCTCATGCCCAGCAACTTTGTCTAAGACTGAGATTAAGCATGGCAGACTGATTAATCTTTCAAGAGATATTTCAAAGAAGCGAACTATTGGGGCAGTGGCATTGGGGCAGCTTTTAGCCAGATTTATGTTGAGAATCAAGAGCAAAGAGTCAAGCAGGATGATTTAAAATGTAGGTATGGCTAAAAAGGAAGCACCAGGAAAGCTGTGGACTGCAAAGATGGAGCTGAAAGGATCTCCATTGCTGGGAAGGAACCAAAGAATCAAAAAGACAGCCGAAGTGAAACACAAGAAATGGCAGCTCTCCATCCTTTGCAGCCCCAGAAGTGCAAAGGAGAAAGGCTTTGCCTTGAGAAAAAAGTCACAGAGACCCAAGTACCAGAATGGCGGCAGGGGCCAAACCAGGTTCCAAAATGACGCTGGCATGGAGAATTTGTTCCTTAGAATCAAGGTCAGAGTGTTCATCAATCCAGGCACTCCGCCCCTACAACCAAGAGAGAAGGAAGCCCGGATACTGCTCCAGCTGGCAGCAACCCTTGGCATCATCCACATGGCATTTGTTTTAGGTGCATTCAGAACACAGGAGCTCTGAGGTCAAGAAGGCTTCCACCTTGATTTCAGAAGAAGGCCTTGGAGGCCAGACAGTGTGTCCCTGAGAGGGCAGTGTGTGAAGCAGAGAGTGAGAAGCCAATTCAGTGGAAACCCCGGAAGTTCCAAAAAGCCAGAAATGGGGATCATCTAAGGGGAACTGCAAAGAGGGAGCAAATCTGGCCTAAGAGAGAAGCCATGGAAACTACCACCTAGAGTGTTGTAGTGGTGGAGCCGTGTAAGGCCTTTGACACTCATAACTCAGCGCAGACTGCTTCAGATGTTCCAGTTGGAACTATGGGATTTAATGTTTACCCTGCTGGAGTTTGGACATGTGTTGGTCCCAGTGTTTTGTATTACCCTGTTGTTTGCAACTTTTGGATTGGTAATGTTTATCTTGTACCTCTGAATGTTGGATATGTTTAACTTTTCTATTGTACAGGGGCTCACAATTGAGAGTTTGCCTTGGATCTTGGAAGAGACTTGTGACTTGGACTTTTCAGCAATGCTGAAACTGTTGGGACTTCAACAACTCTTCCAGATGGACTAAAATGTCTTTTGCACAAAAGGATATATATGACACTTTGGGGGTCCAGGGGCAGAATGTTATGGTTTATGTCTAGTTGTCCCCTGCAAAGCCTCATGCAATCATGGGGCAGGGACTTCTAGAGTTTGAGACTTAAGTCATGATCCACTGGGATTATGTGTTTTAGTATTGATGGGGTTATCAGTCTGAATACAGCTGGGATTATGGGTGTGACGTAAGGTCGATAGGCTAAGACAGAGAGCCTGAATGTAATATAAAGAGACAAGACTCACGCTGTTGCTCTATGCGCCCTGGTTGGTCTGTTGCCTCTGTCGCAATTACTGTTGTTCTGCCACCATGAACTGCATGCTCTCTGCCCTGTTCCATGCAGCACTGGGCCAGCCGAATATGGACTGAATCCTCCAGCTACTGTGAGCTAAATAAACCTTTCCTTCCTTCATTTTGAGTGTTGGGTATTTGTCCCAGCACTGAGTAAAAGTAACTCAGACACTGAGGCTGGGGAGATAGCTTAGTAGAATAAGCATTTGCCTGGCAAGCACAAGGGCCTGAGTTCAATTCCCAGTTCCATAAAAAATAAAATAAATAAATAAATCCTACCTTACATCAGAACACAGTGTACTAGTCAGTCCACTAACATAAATTCATACCAGCAATATATGTCACTCAAAGAAAAACACACAAAAGTTCTACCAATATGAGTTCCTTAGTCACTTAAAACTACTGGGCCAGTGACACAGCCCAGGGCACTAAGCGCCTGCAAGTGTAGGGAGTAGGATTCTATTTAGTCCCGCCCCCAGGTGCACTGAGCTGGCCACCAAGTCCCAGTGTGGTAGCACCCACCTGTAATCTCAGCACTGGGGAGGTAGAAAACAGGAGGATCACTACTACTCTGAGCTTCCTAGTGAGATCCTATTCAAAATAAGAAAAGATACATTAAAAAAAAACTATACTTACTGCATCCTAACAAAAATACACTCCCCCTCGATTAGTTTTTACTTGATAAAAGACTACTGTTTTGTCAGCATCAAGCTTCCTGTTTGAGAAAGGCATGACACATCTACATTTCTCCACAAAGCTACAGCTTGGCATAATGGACCAACATCAACATAAGAAAATACAGGAAAATTTTTCTACCAACTAAAGAATTTGAAACTGGCCAATGACTCTACATGGTAATAAGGATATGAATCTCTAACATTTCCAGGCAAACCTCTCAATTAAATGAAGATAAACATCATAACATAAAAATCTACAAGGAGGAGTACTTTTTTTCCCAATCTGACATAAATGACAACTGTGACAATATCTTTAGTGTAACAGATTTATATAGCTCTAGTGTGTATAACAGTCACCCGCTGATAAATGAGAAATTATAATCAGTATCATCCTCCTCTTTCCTCCTCTTGCCTCCACTAAAGCACCCCTTCCAGAAGAGTAGGCTCAACCCACCCACATCATCTGTCAACAGCACTGTATTAATAGGCCCTTATTTACCAGTGTATCCTCTCACTCTTTGCTATCATAGCCTCCTCTGTTTTCTTTGCTTTATTTTCCAAGTCCTATTCTTTACTTTTCCTGAGATCAGAGCTCCTCTATGCCAGCCAATCAGCTTACTTTCATGTCCTGAGGAAATTTATTTTCCTTTTGTGTATTCATTGCACTACAAAAATTAACAGAACATGCTTTACGTCATCTGACTGAATTCCTTGTGACCATGACTGCAGTGGGGCAATAACAGAAGGCTATGATCAAGGAAATGATGAGGGAGAGAAGAGAGAGGAATGAGAATGTATTCTAGCACAGTGAAGGACAACAATGTCCCAATCAACAAATGTTTCACACCACTTCTGACTCAGAAAACTGAGTGACCAGAGAAGTGAACCCTCACAAGGACTGTGGTCACAGTAAACAGCCCATATTCATGGTGTAAGCAGCTATTTAGTTTTAAGCAGAATGTCATCTAATAAAATTTTGAAATGTGTGGATTGGGAAAGGATAGTGAGGATTTAATCAAAGCCTTTTCTCTAGGCTACATCCTTGTTTTTATTTCAAGACAGAACCTCCTAAATTGCCCAGTGTGGGCTTGAACTTCTATTCCTCCTGCGTCAGCATTCCAGACTGCAGAGATTATGGACATGTACTACTATCATTTTGTTCTTTAACCTTTGAATTATGGGGATACAGTTAAGATATAAGATTTCTAGAATACATTCTTAGTTTTAAATTTGCAAATTTAAGTAGCATAAGAAAAATCATTAAGGGGCCTGCTGGAAACTCATTTGACCCAGCAACAAGGCCTGGCATGTGAGTGAAACTGCCCAGAGTACGCTGAAAACTCATTTGACCCAGCAACAAGGCCCAACATGTGAGTGGAAGTTCATCCATCAGACAGGGCCAGTGTGGAAAACTGCAGCAGAACTCCCTGTAGAGAGACTACAGACAAGACCCACCCAGCTGACCCAGGAGCAGAACATCCTACTAGAATACACAACAGGCTCACTTTCAAGGGCTACAGCAGGAAGAAGTGGAAGCACAGCAGTCAGACTCAAGCCTCACCCACCTGAACAAGTTTGAACTTGGTAGATCCAGAACTAGTACTACGGTAAGAACTCTACCAAAGCTCTTCACCAAAGGGCAGAAGGCAGGGTTATATATAATGACAGAGAAGGCGCAAAACGTGCTGGGCCCCAAGCCCAACCAGAACAAATGAAGGAGACAATAGCATAGAAGAAATTGGAAATCACACACCTGAAATCTCTGAAATAATAGCATCTGAAGTAAAGAAACAACTGCAGAAAGGTATAGAAGAAATCGGATCAAAAATAATTTCTGAAGTATAAAAAGAAATGATAACTATAATGAAAGAAGTACTAAATGCTTCTAAAGAAGAAACTGATAAAAAAAAATAAGAGTAGAATAGAAAAATGAAGGAATTCTTGAGTAAGCAATATACGAAAGTAATAGAATGTATGAAGCAGATTCAAACTGCTGTATAGGAAATTAAAACCTCAATCACAAGCTGGCAAAACTGTTTGAATGAAAGTGAAAATTGACTTTCAGACCTTAAAGACACCATTGCAGCTAGTGAAAAGGTAAGAAAAAATCTCTTAAAAACAAATATGGCTGGGGAGATAGCTCAGGGGCACAACTGCCTGCCTGGCAAGTGCAAGGTCCTGAGTTCAATCCCCAAAAAATTTCCACAAAAAAAAAAAACCTAGGATACAGGAAAAAATCATTCGATGTCTGCAACACTATGCAAAGATGAACAACATAAGACTAATAGGCATCAATGAGAAAGAAGGAGTCAATACAAATGTTATAAAAAGCAGATGGGCAGAATAGTAGAAAACTTCCCAAATATGGGGAAACAATTTGACATTTAGGTAACTGAAGTATATAGAATTTCAAATAACATCAACTCAATGAAAACCACACCCAGACTTATAATAATCAAGATGCCAGAAATTCAGCACAGGAACAGTATATCAAAAGCTGCTAGAGAAAAGAAACAGATCACATTTAAAGGAAACCCATCAGAATAATGGCAGATTTCTCTTCACAAACCATAAAGTAAAGAATATAGAGCAAAGTACTTCAAGTCTTGCAAGAAAACAAATTCCAACCCAGACTGATATAACCTGCAAAACTCTCTTTCAACTATAATGGAGAAGTGAAATGCTTTCAGGACAAAGAACAACTAAAGAATTTCACGATGTCAAAGCCAACCCTACATAGTTTACTAAAAGATATTCTAGAGAGGGATCAAAATGGTCACAGCTCCATGAAGGAGAATGAAAAGGACCTGCTAAATGAGGTAAATAATTAAACAGGAGAAAAAGAGGTATACAAAAGCAGTCTTTCAACTATTTTTTTTGTATACAGCAGCAAAACATTTCCAGCAGCATAGTCTACAAATGGACTTCTCCTGTACCCTATGGGTCATGATTCTGTCTGGGTCTACAGGGAGGATATCAAGGAAATAGCAGTAGCTCAATCCTACACGGCCACAACATAGTAGAACTTTGTGCAATATCCTATCCCTAAACTGTTAGAAGTTCTGGTCATGTATTTGCCATTCCAGTATTTAAGCAATGTTTTCTTCTTAGTAACTCTTTACTACCATGGAAACTTATTCTTAGTTGATATTTTTGTATATATTAACCTATTCAAATACTGTGCGAGTACTCTGAGTTGATTACAGATTTATACATATGATAATATTCTGGCCTCTAAGTTGGACTCACGATTTGATCTGAATTTTGGAATATTGCTTTGAAATATTTAATTTCTTTCTTTCTTTTATTTGCAGGACTGGGGATTGAACTCAGGCATTTGTGCTTGCCAGGCAAGCGCTTCTTCCACTGTGGTATCTTCCCAGCCCCTTAATTTCATTTTTAATTAATTAATATTTAATTAATTTCTGAATATTGTTTAATTATAATTACAAGAGAGTTAGGATAGATATACAGCTACTTTCTCTTAGCTCTTTGAGATTAAAAAAGCTTGTCCTATTATTGTTTAGACAAGACATCAGGTTTGCATCTTGTCCTCCCAATAATTACTATGAAGACAATAATATGCACTGTATTAATTACTGTAACCATTCTACTAACTTGTTTCAAAATTGTTTCATTGCTATTTTATCTTTTTTCTCATTAAAATGAATTTTTAAAAAGTAAAAAAATTAAAATTTAAAAAGAAAAATTATTGAAACCAATCTTAAATCTCCAAGACTTTTACTCTGTGAAAAGACTTTCCAAAATGGACATTTGAGTAACAGATTTCAAACATGTTTAACCTAGTTGCAAAAGTAGCAACTCAACCAGATTGTAAGGATATAGCACCCTGGATGACTTCACAACCTGTATACCTGTGTTTCAAGAGTTTAAAAGGTACCAAGATGCTATCTGGGCTACATATAACAAATTTTATTAATGTGAACAATTTTTGTGTGTTTATCAGCCATTTCTAGCTCTCAATTTCATCTGCTTGTAACTTGTAGTTATCTACACATCCTATCTTCTAAGGGAAACTACACATGCACAACTCCTGACCTCCTTCAGGGTGAGAAGGTACATTTTTTCACCCTTGTCTTGCCATTTTGGCTAACAGAACAATCTATTAAAAAAAAAAGGGGGGCAAATTAAATACTAACTATATCATCTCAGTATTTTTCCTATATTTTTCCAAACAGAAAAGTTGCCAGCTTCTTGCTTACACATTAATGACAGAAACAAATTCTCCATTATGTAGCACTTTTTAAAGTCACCTATTTGTGAAGAACAACGAGTTAAAACGGATACTGTATATATACCAAAAGGCTGTACTTTGCTGGCCAAGGTTTGCAATGAAACAAATTATAGACTGCTCAGCACAACATCTTCCAGTAACCCCTAGAACAAAACAAGTAAGTGCACTGTAGTAGGACCTCTACGTATAGATTTAGTTTCTTCTTCATAATAGTTTAGAAAACTTATAAATCTGTGAAGAGCCATTTTCCTCAAACACCAGCATGGAAAGAAACCTGCTTATCCAGTATAGGACTAAAAAAATAAGTACTATAGCTGAAAAATTGAGCTTTCACAGTACAGAAAGTATGTAAAGATCCAAGACACCCCATGTCTTTGAATTTTTTACAAATAACAGAAGTACCCAACTATCAAAAATGGTATGGTTAAAATTTTTTCAGTGAACGATACAATCATCCTATAAATGAAACAATGCTTTTCATTCTACAAAGGAGGTACAGTAGTCTCCTGCAATTTCACAGTTTAACTTTCACAGACTTTATCAGGTTTTTAAAAAACATTAATCTAACTTTTTTTTTAACTTTATTTGTTTATTTATGTTATGGACTGCTCAGCCTGCCCTGGGGCTGGGGCTGACGCAGCATGTGGTGCCAGGCATCGAACTGTGGTCCCTGAGGTTGCCTAAGCTTGCCTAAGCAGGCATTTTAGACCCCTGACCTATCTCGCCGGCCCAATCTAACTTATTTATAGCGGATTTTTTGTTAGCTATATCGTGGGATTTTGCAGTAACATACAGTATATATATTTTGTTAAAATTATGTAAGTCGGGCCAGGAAAATAGCTCAGTAGAATAAATGCCTGCCTGGCAAGCGCAGAGTCCTGAGTTCAATCCCTAGTATCGCCAAAAAAAAAAAAAAAAAAAAAAAAAAAAAAAAAAAAAAAAAAAAAAAAAAAAAAAAAAATGAAAAGTAAAATATAAAATTATGTAGGTTTATGAGTTTAGAAAATGGTTAAGAACATTAGAAGTGCTTTTAAAAGTGTGGGATAGGTTTATAAAGCTGCAGGAAGGGTTTATAAAGTCTTAAAATACATATAAATACTAAAATAAATATAATATCACTATCTAGTTGATTTTCACTTATCACAGGGGTTTCTGGAATGTAACCTCCAAGTTAAGTGAGGGGCCAGTGTACTACAAGCACCATAAATTATAATATAAGTGAACTCTTTGGCTTTTACTGTTTGCTAGCCAACATAGCATACTATCACAAAAGTTGTTACCTAACTCACATCCAAGTAACTGGAAAAAATCAATTCAACTTTTAGCAACCAAGTTAAGTACGTTTCCCAGGAAGCCTGGGGGTAGAAGGGGAGGATGCTGCAAGATTTATCATGCATAGGTACACATTCCCTATGATAAATGTTATTATGTATACCTAAGATGTACTAATAAAACAAGAAAAAAACCTAAAAGGAAAAAAGAAGCGTACTCACTCCAGTCTTTAGGCAACAACTTCCTAAAAGAACAAGGACTAATAAAGAAAATTACAATTCTAATAAAAAAGAATTAAACTTCACTACTCCAGAGTGACAATGCAGCTGGGCCGTTGATCCATCTCCTCTCTTCCTACTTTTTAAATAACTATTTCAGAATCTTAGAGGCATTCATTCCAGGAGGAGTATGCTAAATTATTCTGTAAGAGAACAACTTAAGTTTTCACAGAGTATAAAACTCAACTGAAATGCTAGGAATAAAATATTGCATTTTATTCACAGAAACAATGTTCTTAAAGTCCTATAAAAGCAATGCCATGGGTAGGCTAGTGCCACCAGGACTCAAAAGCTACAGGATTACTTTTAGAACATTTCTGCTTTGAATATTTTAATTCATTATGAGTGGTCCTCCTGACAGAGTAATTTCCTGTGGCCATGACATCTGACTGTTTTCCACTCCTAGTATCTTGCAGAAGAGTCTAGGAAAACTCAAGCAGATAACACACACACACACACACACCCCTAAACCTTTTCTTATACTACCAAATCATATAATTCATTTTATTGATTAGAAAATCAATACATTTAAACCTTTGCCCACCTCAGTAGAAAGATTACTCCTTTGCACAACAAGACATTTTCCTTTACATATAAACATCTATAACTTAAGCTAACAGTCAATTTACACAAAGATGCTGCACAATCTCAAACACAATTTTTAAACCTCCATTATTTTCCTCACCTAAATAACTAAGACAAAGAAACTGCAGATAGCTTATTTTGAAAATAGCTGTTCTAGGGGCTGGGGAGATAGCTCCGTGGCACAAGTGCCTGCCTGGCAAGTGCAAGGTCATGAGTTTGAACTCCGGTCTTGCCAAAAAAAAAAAAAAAAAAAAGAAAAGAAAATAGCTGTTCTATTATTTTATACACTTACAACTTTTAAAATTCAATGAAGTGTGAATTAGAAAATAAAATTTAAAATAATGGCAATAAAAAGACAACAAATCTTCAGTGACAGCCTCATATGACATGTGAAGAACTAAAGCATCCTGACCCAAACCTAACCTTGTAACTGAGAAACAGGAAAAACACAAATTGCATTAGTCACCATGTCAGGGCATCCTGACACACTGCAATCCAGGAAAGAACAGCTAGTGTTTCTTTTGTTTTCCTGATTAGAAGGCCACACATTCTCTTTTCAGGATCTATCATCATCATCATCATCATCATCATCATCATCATCATCATCATCATCATCATCATCATTTTAATACATTTGGTACACGGTCTCACTGCACAGCTCGGACTTCTAGTGATCCTCCTATTTTCAGCCTCCCCATCACTGGGATTACAGACGTGCACCACCACACCCAAACTTGGTTGCTGGCTCAGCAGGCCCAGGAGGTAAGGCCAGTGTGGCATGTGGTACCAGAGATTGAAATGCGGTCACTGCACTTGCCTAAGCAGATGCTTAGTCCCCTGAGCTATCTCTCCAGCCCTGGACCTACCAATTAAAAAAAAAAAAAAAATCACCTGGATATTAAGCTTAAGTTCTTATTAATAAATAAAATCTTATCAGAAACAATGGTTTTTGTTCTCTCTCTCTCTGTCTCTGTCGCTGTCTGTCTCTCTCCCTGAGAAAACGCACACACACACACACACACACACACACACACACACACACACAATATGGTCATATCAACTGTTTTTCAAATATTCCAAACCAGAGGTAACTTATTTATGCTTGGGTGCTAGAGGCTTTATTCAAAAAAGCAGCCTCTTTTTCAATCACCTCCTAATATTCAATGCTTTATCTATGTAAAGCCACTATGAAAACTTGAAATATAGTGGCACAGATCTGTAATCTCAGCATTCAGGAGGCTAAGGTAAGAGGATCCTGAGCTCACGACTAGCCTGGACTACGCAGTGAGATCTTCCTCAAAAAACAAAACCAAACAATAACAAAATACAACATTCTTGAAGTCCTGGTCTACATCAGTGTTCTAACAAAATGCCTTGATTTTGTAATTTAGGACTATCCTAGAATACCAAGTTAACCTGTACAAAAGAGAGAATGAGTGGCAATTTAAACAGGGAGTTCTTAGGGCTGGGGAAATAGCTCAGTAGAATAAGCACTTGCCTGGCAAGCACAAGGGCCTGAGTTCAATCCCTGGTTTTGGAAAAAAAAAAAAAAACATTAAAAAATAAACAGTGAGCTCTCTATAAGTTGATATTTTAAAGCACTAAACAAATGTGCCTCTCTGTCAGCACATGTGATTGTTGAAATACAGTTCAGCATTACCTCAAACCAGACAACAGCATACACTTTAAGGTCTAGGAGCAGGAAGTAGGCTCTAGGCTTGCATAAAGCCACCACTGGAATGATGTGGGGCGGGGAACAAAAATGCGCATGTACTCCCAAGGAAATGGTTCACTTTTATCAACACCTCCCTGTAAGGAGGTTGTGCTGAGAGGATGCCTTCTCAGCAGAGTGAGCTCCTCCCACCTTGCAGGGAAGGATAATCAAGGTGTGGCCACCGACCAACCCCAGGGATATGAAGAACTCAATGTAGGATTTTCAGAAATATGCGACAATGACATATAACCTCATTTCACCCATTCTTCTTTACTGTGGCCATAGCCAAGCTAACACTCCCAACATTTTCATAATTTTGTATTTTCATCATGTCTCCTTCTAACTCAGATGCTCTTGTAGGAAGCTGATCATACGCATTTCTCCATGTTGCAATCAAGTGTGATGGCTTCAGAATTTACATTTGTCTAAGAGACTTTTGATAACTGTTTATATGTTAGAAGACGGTACTGAAAAGTGATCTGAAACACAAGAATCATGGACAGGCCTGTACCAGACCTGAGGCTGGCCACGACTGCCCACAAATCTAACCTCTAGGTCCCAGGTTCTCATCTAGTTTCTGTAGTAGCAACTCCGACCTAACAGCAATCTAAAAGAATTACTGTACCCAGAACAACTTGGTACATAATAAGGAATTGGATCAATGTTACTTCACTTTTATTGAGACTAAATAATAGAAATTTTATTACAACGCCATGCTAGAAACAGACTAATTTCCAGTTGATATCCACACTGTACTTACTTAAGATACACAATTTATTAGCTGATACTTAATTTATATTTTTAATTCATTGTGCTCTTATGTTTCCAACATTGTTTAGA
Organism: Capromys pilorides; assembly: GCA_004027915.1. Classification (NCBI taxonomy): domain Eukaryota; kingdom Metazoa; phylum Chordata; class Mammalia; order Rodentia; family Capromyidae; genus Capromys; species Capromys pilorides. The sequence goes on from PVKN010004482.1 coordinate 22,059, forward strand.
ATATTTAAATTTCAATTAATCACTCTTGCACCTTTGGTGTACCCAATAGCAAAAGACAAAAATTCATGGAGGAGAACTATGACCTTCTGTCCCACAATCCACCACGCTCTTCCTTTCCACCTTGGGCCTGACAGAATGGCTCCTGCAAAGAAGGGTGGTGCAGAGGGCCACTCTGCCATCAATGAAGTGGTGACCTGAGTATACACAATCAACATTCACAAGCACACCTATGGCTTCAAGAAGCATGCCCGCCCCTCAGGCACTTAGGGAGACCCGGGAGTTTGCCATGAAGGAGATGGGGACTCAAGATGTGCGCATCGACACCACGCTCCTCAAAGCTGTCTAGGCCAAAGGAATAAGGAATGGTCCATATCGAATCCGGGTATGGTTGTCCAAGAGATGGAATGAGGATGAAGATTCACTAAACAGGCTGTGTGCTTCGGTAACCTATGTCCCTCTTACCACATTTAAAAATCTCCAGATAATGAATGTAGACGAGAACTAACCTGGAAATAAAGTTACAGAACTACAAGAAGTAAATAAATAAAATAAAATATTTCATAGATGAGAAAATTCCACTAAGGGTACATCCTGTAGTATTAAACAATGAACTGGTAATGTAAAACTGAATCACATCAACCATTACTGGTATATAACAAGAATTACCTCCAATTCAATAAGTTACTAGATTTTGAACATATGTTATCTTTATTTCACCAATGATTCATTTTTCAAATGAAGGAGGTAAGACCATCACAAGAAACTAGAAATGCATATACAAGTAAATCTGAAAAATTAATCACATTTAAGTCAATATCCCTACCTACATGTCCATAGTAGTTTGTATGACTGATACTTAGACTTTGCCACACCAAGTTCTCAGCATATGCACCTTCTTCTCTTCTACGGCCACTTAGGGTGTAAGCATTTCATGGGCAAAGAACTCTGCATTGTGCCCCAAGCAGAGAAAACCATGCTCAGCACAATGAGAGCACTCCAAATGTTTGTGAAAGCAATAAGTAATCATATAAAGGAATGTGCAGCCCTAGCATCAGTCCTGTTGCTTATTTAAAGTAACAAGCAAGGGCTGGTGAGATAGCTCAGTGGTCTAAAGCGCCTGCTTAGGCAAACTTAGGCAACCGCAGGGACCAAGCTTAGATCCCCAGCACCACATGCTGCGCCAGCCCCACCACCAGGGTGAGCTGAGCCAGCCATAACATACATACATATATACATACATACATACACAAACAAATAATAAAAAAGTAACAAGCAAAATCTCCTGCTTGTAATGCAGTTAAATCTAATTAGCATAAGGATAATCTTTTGAAAAAAGTTAAAGAACCCTGAGTGGCAACATAAAAAGTCTGAATACATGTGAGAAATTTATATAGCAGGGGTGAACTTGGGTGAGACTAAACTTACAAATAAATAAAAAAAAATTAAGAGGAAATACCTAGGGGAAAATGCTTTTTAACAAGTTGCAATCAACTTGTTTTTACAAGGTAGAATTTGAAATTTACATTTGATACTGACCAAAATATTCCAATTATCATTCATCAAAAGTAAAATTTCTACAGAGAAAAAACTGAATCCAAAACTACAACAAATAACCATAGATTTAAAGTGCTCACTCTCAAATCTAAAATTTGGCAATATTTTTACACAAGGTTCTTAGTTCTTTTTACTTAAACAATGTTCTGGTCTTCCCTATTCCGCTGTCTTTATTCTCTTTCCAACTAGTACTTGAAAATGAACTTACCATCACTTTCAATTTCTACATGAAAGTGGTAGTGTTTTATTCTGAACTGTATTATTGTTACAGTGATATTTCCACACAGTGAGTAACAAAAGCACACTACAGTAATCACACAGTGTCATACCACAATAGGAAAATAAACACAGAGTGCTTCCTGATGGGTAGGAACTTGAGCAGTAACAAAAGTTACAATAAGGCTATTACTATGGTTTAGACATAAAATGTCCTCCCAAAGGCTCTTGTGTTCAGAGATGAGGCTCTCAAGAAACAGCTGGGTCATGAAGATACCAGTGGATTAACCCACAGGGAGTTCGTGGCTCAATGTACTGCTAGGAGGTGAAGCTTAATTGGTAGTGGTTCACTAAGAGTGTGAACTGAAAGGGGAAATCTTTCACCCTAGTTCCTTCCTTATGCTTCCTCCTTGCTATGATTTGAGCAGCTTCCTCACCTGGCCCTTTCTGTAGAAGAGTCACTAAATTGAATCCACTAAAACCATTAGGCAAAATAAACCATTTATCCTTTAAATTGTGGCTGTCAGTTAATTTATCCCAGCAACAGAAAAGTGACGAATACGAAAGGAAAATACGGTAATCAATATGGTAATACTACTTTAATTTCCCTTCTGCACAAAAATTCCCTCATCACCATTAACTTTTTTCATTTATCACTTCACAGATTCATTATGGTGATTAAATGATCACATATGCACTTATGCATCACTGATTGGTTCCTGTACTGTTGCAAAAGTCCCATAATTTGCCAAATCTCCCCAGTTATGCAACAAAGAGCAACTTTTTCCACCCTGTACTCTCAGATGTCAACCAGATGGGGAGGGATATCACCAGATATAATATGGATGCCTATTTCTGTTAGCAGGTAGTATATATACATTTATACTTCCACAGTATATGTACATTGAGTGAACACATACAGTAAATATACACAGTGAATCTGTACACCTATATATGTGAATATACAGTGTATACCCACACACATACAGTGCATTTATACACATAGAATTCATGCACATAGTACATATATAGATATATAAACACATTTATACAGTATCCCTACATTAGAGGCTCTGAGAAAGCCAGAAAAACAGTCCCGAAACCTGGCAAAAAGGGCTCTCAGATCTCTATCAGTGAACTTCTCTTTCAAACTAGAACTCAGAGCTTTATAAAATATTCTTAACAAATCCAAAGAAAGTACAGCCATTTTCCTTGAGGCCTGACTTCATAGTAACAGGCAGTTTTCTACTGCAGTATGCATAATGACTGATCAGCAATGAGCTGATCATCAACAATGAAATCAGAAAAGGAACTTGTCCTCTTGTTTCTTGGCATTTTTGATAAAGGCTCTCATTAAGGTCTCACTGGACTTCTTGAATCACAGCATTTCTGCTAGGTTATCTTTAATTGTCTGGTCAAACAGATGAATGTCACTGGAAGACAGCAACTTTAGCCCCTCAAAGTCAGCTTTGCCAGTTGCTACATCCAAAGGAATGTAATCCAATGCCAATTAGAGTTCACCACTATGAAATATGTATCTACCACCCACCCACATGGCAAATGCAAGTTTTCCAATATAATAATATGCTCTTTCATTTGTTCTTTTATTTAATTAACCAAGAATAAAAGAACTAGCCAATGTGTTTATGTTTAAAAAGTTAAGAAACAACTTTCCAAGTGAGATTGCTCTTTGTTTCTTAGAATAAACCAGTCTCTAAGAAAACTCAAAAAAAAAAAAAAAAACCCTCAAGGAAATTTATCTAAGGACAACAAAACGTTAATGTTACTAATCGAAAGTGTACAGATTTTTAAATATTTTAAAATTAAATTATTTTAAAATCTCGGGGGCAAATCAAGTTTCTAGAACAAAATGACTATAATGTCTTTTGATAAAGTTAAATATAATTGCATCCTTTCAGTAATGGACTCACTGGTTATTTCATTTATAGCTTCAGATAAAGAACAGAGGAGTAAGTGACTACCCAGCAAGACTGCACATACAAAATACAGCAGCATACCAGTGGGTATCAACTTCTGGGTCAGGTCTATCCCCAGGTTTCACAGTTATTCACTGGGGTTAAACATGTGTCTTTCAAAAGCCCTCAATCTCATCTCCTTTTCAACCCTCTCCAACATTACAAAATCCTGATAGCACAACACACATTAGGCTACCAAATGGTCTATGTTACTGCCTACAGTAACATAAGAGTCAAAATTTCAGGGCTCATCTTCTAACCCATCTATATGACCCACAAGGCACCCATGCCACCAACTCAGGTTAAGAGAGCCACTGTTATCCTAATCAGCACCGAAGACATCTGAAGAAGAGTTCTCTGACCCTGGGTATTCCTTTGAACCTGATCCTATCCTAATGAACACAAGAAATTCTCTTTGTAAAAACTTGCTGTATAGTCACTATAAAAACAACACATGGTAAAAGAAAAAACAAGAGAACTTTCTTTTTGAGATAGGGTCTCGCTATGCAGTTCAGGCTGGCCTTGAGCTCACTTTTGTAGCCCAGGCTGGTCTCGAACTCGCACCGATCCTCCTGCCTCAGCCTTCCAAGTGTTGAGATTACAGGCATACACCACCATGCTTGGCTAGAATATCATAATATTAATACAAGGATGAACAACAGATTTTTGAATTGAGAATTCAAGAACCACAAAGGAAGGCATATGCATGACCTCTTCTTGTTTTAGGAAATTGAAACCAGAATCTATAAGGACAATGAAGAGCTTAGAAGAAAACACTGTAGGGTCTTAGAATTTATAATTGCTAGGAAGAAATAATCATATATGTAAGCCTTCACAATTTAGCCCAAAACCAATACAAAGGAGGTATCACTTTCAAATAAGAAAATTTATGAGCTACCACAAATACTGTCCTTTAGGAAAAGTGTAGTTCTTCATAAACAAAAGATTTCAGATGCTAAGGCAGGAGGAGCCCATCCCAGCAATCAGTAATTTAGTGAGAAGACAGGGGAGTGGAGGGTAGGGGAGGGGAAGGGAGGGTAGGGGAGGGCAGGGGAATTTCATATTCACTCCACAGGCCCTAAAAATCTGCCCATCTTCCAGTTCAATTACTATGCACTTGATTTTTATCTATAATATAGGGAAACACATTTTCTTTCATGCAAAGAAAATGTTTAATGAGGACAGAAGCTCAAACACTGGAGAAGTAATGGAAAGATGAGGGAAACCTCTAGCACTGGAGACCTGAACGTGCCAGGAAACAATAGCCAAGAACAACAAACTGTGTGTGTGTGTGTGTGTGTGTGTGTGTATGTGTGTTTGGGGGGGAGCTCCACAGAGGAAGATGTCAGTTCAGAGGAAATGATCTAATACTTGTATTAAATAAGGGAATGATTTATTCTTATGATGACAATCAAATCAGTCCTCTGAGATATGTTTCAAATTGGAGATTTCTTCATGGCTGTACTCCACTCCGCTTTACAAATGTCATCTTTTCCAAGCTATCCACATGACCTCAAAGTCAATTATTCTCACTCACCAACCATGTTAAGCAACTTCACTTAGACTGTATCTGTGTGCCATGAATCTAATCTCACATACTACTTAATGATCTGTGTAATCACATGTATTATAGATAGGTACAAGTAATACAACCTGATTTCCAGTGTCAGTATGTGTGGTCACTTGACTGGGCTGCCCCACAAAGGACGGGAATGAAGAAGACTTTGCTGTGTGGCAAAGGTATTTACACTGTACATGGGTACTACAATAGGTTTATATAAAATAAACTACCCCAAGGAGCTTGTTTAACATTTAAATAAAAGAAGAAAAAGATGGCATTTAACTGTTCTACATAGGGGTACTTCACAGAAGATTTACAGTAGTATCCTTTGCCTATTCCCCCAGTGAATTTCAAATATTCATATCTGTACATTCAGCAGATCAGAGGCTGAAGTATGTGCTCTGGAACAGTAGAGACATAAGTCAGAAACCAGCTCTGCCACTGCTCAGCTGGGTGGTCTTAATATATGTATTGATTTCCCTCTAAGCCTACTTTCTTAATGTAAGAAAAATAGCAGTAACTCCACTTTAGTGGACTGCTCTTAAGATTTAGCTCAAGTGCATGCAAAATGCTTCTCAGCCTGATTTACAGACCTCTGTAAAAGAAAGCAATTTGTAGTAGAAAAACATAGACAGAGACATGTATATTGAAAGTGTAACAGAATTTTAGAACTCACAGTGTATTGTCATGAATCAGACACAGACATTGTCAGGGCCCACGCTGACCATCTCTTCGGACACTCACTTTTTCTACAAGAATCAAGTACCACTTTCTCACATTTCCTATCACAATATGGGAGAACAGCTTTAAGGGGGGAAAAAAGTGGGGGAATCCCAGGTTTTGAAGCCCAGGGTGCTGGCACTGTCTGTCTTTGTTATCTTATCAGAACTGCTAACCTCTGGCCTTCATAAGGTCTGTCTTTAAAAGGAGGGAAAGGCAGAGGGACCTCTGAACTCTCAAGGAGATCTGGCCTCCACAGTAGGTTACTGGTGCCCAAAAAATAAATTAGTTCAGAAAATTCCCCTAGGTTTAATAAAACAAGGATTACTATTGCACACTGCTCTGTCTATCCATCCTTCTGCCAGCATGACATGGAATCCCTGGCTAGGCAAAGGCAGAGCCAGCTCACTCTGTGCCTTAGCCCTGTGTTTGTTTCGGAGGATTGTTCCCCAACTGTACTCAGCCCTGTGTATTGAAAACATTTGCAGAGCAGCGGGTAATGCACAATAGTACACCCCTACAACTCAACTACTCAGGAAGCTGAGGGAGAAAAACGCAACATAGATGGACCTTGCCTCAAAATAATTTAAAACAAATAAACAAACAAACAAAAAGCTGGGATGCAGCTCAGAGCTCCCTGGATTCAACTTTTGGTGTCATCAAAACAAAACAACCTCAAATAATACTCCAACAGCAAATTCTACAAAAATGTATTTCCTAAAGAGAAGCTTCTAACAACAACAACAAAAATTAGAATGTATGGAACTATTTGGAAAATACCACAGATCTAGGAAGGAACCATTATTCTGTGTTCTCATGCTCTATTACTGCACTTTCCAATTTTGGTCTCCTACAGGAAAGTCTTACCACAGCGCCAACCAGCCAAAAACAGTATATCTTTGCCAGGTCAGATGGTGGCCAGGAGGAAGCTGGAGTGTCCTGTGTGCTTCTTGAGAGTTGCACACAAGGAGACCAGAAGGAGGCAAGACTGCAGCTGGGGAGACATCAAGACCTATGCGGAGAGCTCAGAAGAGAGTCAGTCAGTCAGTCAGTCATCCTTAGACATAGTCTGCTATTGGACGCCAAGAGTCAGTGGAGGCCATCACAAGGTTTCCCAAAGAAAGGGTCATTCATGATGCCAAACCCTACAGCTCTGCATCAGCCTCCAGTCTTTGGAGGAAGTGACAGACAAGTCTCACTCCAGGCCTGCTGCACTCTACAACTATGATTTTAGTCTTGATTATCATCAAGAATCTACCAAACTGCCAAGCTTGGTAGCATACTCCTATAACACTAGCATTCTGAGAGGCAGAGGTGATCACAAATTCCAGCCCAGCACAAGTAACTTCATAAGTTAATGAAACACTGTCTAAAATTTAAAAATGACTGAGGATGTAGCTCATTGTGAAGGCCCTGTCTTCAATGCCCAGTACCTAGAGGAAAAAATAAAATTCCACTAAATTGCAAAGAGGCAAAGATGAAACAGCCTGGGGCAAGCATAGTGATGAGCAGAAATAGGGGACTATGTAAAGAAAACCAGTCAACTTAGCCCCAAGAGACCCTGCAGGGTCAGTGGTTCTATGGTCAAAGGAAGAATCATCCCCTGGCTTAAATATCCTAGAAAACATGCTAGGAGTACTCCTGCACACATGCACATGTGAGCACATAAGTGCCAACTTATGGCTGCATAAATAGCTCAGTGGTCTAAGCCTGCCTAGGCAAACACAAGGACCAGGGCTCAGTCCCCAGTACTGCATGTCATGCCAGCCCCACTCTGGGCACACTGAGCCAGCCACCAAGACCAGGTGTGGTAGTGCACATCTGTAATCCCAGTGCAGGGGAGGCTGAAAACAGGATTACTACAAGTCTGAGCTGCATAGTGAGACCCTATATCAAGTAAATAATGCCCATATATTCACCAGATATATATGTGAACATACACATTCTCATCAAAAACAGCACATACACAAGCAGCCCACTTGTACACCCACAGTTGTGCACACTGATATATCAAATGTAACGCCACCACCCCACAGTACAGACACTATTGACTTGACCACAAGTTCTGCATTTTCGTTTCCCCACCACATTATATCAGCATGAAGAGCAGCTTACTCTGGTTATCTAACACCAAAGGAAGGCTGAGCTTCTAAGCAGAGCTAAGATCCAAAATCAGGTTTTGCTTGGTATTGATCACCTATCTCCTACAATTCTCACAGTAAGGTGGGCTGAGGTCACAAGTGAATTCCGTGAGCTTGTCATCCCTCAGGCTGACAATAAAGCTAGGTCACAAAGTCATATAATGTCCCTTGGAAAGGAAACAGGAGGAGGCACAGGGCAGGTAGGATGCATCTTCCTCTTTATTACCATAAAATACCACATAACTGTGGTTAAGGGTAGTAAAAGGTTTGCCCTCAAAGGGCAAACTATCACTCCTGTCAAATGAACAAATAATGTGGACAATGTAGCACTGGACCCAGTGATGGAAATCATCAATGAGCCCTAAAGAGTAGCCTCTGCTATCCACTGGGGAAGGTTCACCCTAGAGATTCCACAATGATGGCTGCAATGGCTGTTACTTTCCAAACAAAATTACATTATCTTGCTACAGATGCCCTACAGTTATATCTTTAAGTGAGGATCCCCCATCCTGTGGACACCACTTACAATAGGGATAGTACTGTAAGCTAACACAATCACAGCTCAGTCACTAGAGTGTCATCACAACACTGTAGCACAACCACAAGTTACCTTCTTGAATACTGCTCCTTAGTTTTATTTCTTGCATACACTCTGAATCAATGATTAATGAAAAATTACTATGAAATTAAATCCACACTGAAATGAACCAAAAACTGCCTATTCAAAAGGAAACTTTTAATTTAAAGTGAAGAAATATTCCGTTTAAAAGACATCAACAAGAGTTATCTTTATTACTGATTCCATATGTATAACAAGGAAAAATAATCTCAGATATGAACTTCAAACCATGAGCTGAATGCACTTTTTAACACAACTACAGTTCTATTAGGATAAAGAAGAAACAAAGGAGTCTCAGGAGACTATTTTAATTGGGACTTACAACATTCATGATTTCGACTGTAAGTTTCCTCGTGGTTGTTCTCCAAGGCCCCAAAACAACAACATCAATCTTGAATTGAGGTTACTAGGGCTTTGTAACAATGGTCTGACCACAGAAGAGTGCAGATAGATTACTGTAAATATTCAAAAAGGAAAAATGTGATGGCATTTTTAAAAATCATCTTTTATCAGTTACAGTTTAATCAGAAAAATACTTCTCTTTTTGGTGATTACGAATGAATAAAAATGATGACATTTGTATTTGTCAGAATTTTTTCTGTAATTCTGGAATAGTTACATTAGTCCTTGGAAAAAGAAGTTAACAGGAACTTTAAACTCTTAAATAGATTAAAAACACAATGGTAACATTCTTACTTTAAAATTTCTTTCATATAAAAAAGTGTTCCATTAGTTATGCACCAACCTTACAAAAAAATAAAACTACTATTGTACCATTCCAAGAGCAACATGTATGTCAAATCAGGTTTTACTAAGTGGTCCAATAGATTATGGTTCCACTGTCATATTTCTAGATTTTAAAAATTATGAATCATAAGCAACTAATAACCAACTACTCTTTAGGTTTATTATCACTGTATAACTGTGTCTCTTTGGGGGGGACCCTTTTTTACTTTTTTACATAAGGGTGTTTACAAAGAAATATTTTGCCCAAATATATCAGTGTTATCAGAAATTCCAGATACATTTTTATATCTACAAAGCAAGTGAAATAGAATTCCATTACAAGGCACACATACAAAAGAAATTTCAAAACAAAGCCTAGCCAGAGGCTAACAAATGAATTTAAATGAAGGTACTCAGCACAACAAACCAAGTTCATAAGCTTATGGCAGCTAAGCCTTCCCCAAACTTGAGTACCTAAACTCGCAAAGCTTCATTCATTTTATTCATTCAGCTCCATAATGTATTTTACACGGATATCAGCATACTTTACATTGAAAAACTGACGTGCTATAAGTATTCCGAGCTGTTTACTCTGGAAAACTGAGTCATTAGATATAATCTCGTAAATTCCTATTATGTACAAGTATACCATGCTTCATCTGAAAACAGACTTTCCTAGAAATACAATGGTTAAGATCTGTTTCTGTTAAGCTACTTTTCCTACCTATACTCTAGTGGGAGAGAAAAAAATGGGAGTTAGTACCTAAGGACTAGAATCAGATACTGTAGATAGAAGCCTTGAGCACCCCAAAATTGGTGTTTACATGCACCTTGCCTCAGCTGTCACCATTTATGCATACAAAGCCAGCACACCCAGGCTCCTGTTCTATCCAGACACAAAAGAGCCACTTCTGCAATCATTCAGTACTACCCAAGCTGCATCCCAGCCCTCCTGGTCTCAATGGCTACTAACAGAGCTGTCAAGCAGAGACCATGACTGAGGGGCATTCTGGACCCTCACAACGGTCCAAGATTCTGCCATGTGCACCCACTTCTTCTCAACTCCCACCATAGGGACAACCTATGCCAACTTTCCTCTTCCCTTCTCTTCTGTGAGAACTATAAAAGCCAACAATGGATTCAGCCTACCTCCTGCTCCTGTGGTATAAGAAGATAAACACCTCCAAAGAACTTGACACCAAAGGACATACATAATCCTAAAAAAAATCTCCAAAATCCTTGGCTAGCAGACTTTCTTTACCCAAGAACCACCCTATGCTACACAGGCTCAAAACTTCATCAAAAGGATGCTTTGGACACCTGCACAGAATGGAGAAAATTTAACCCTAAATAAGTTAACGGCTAAGTCATTCCTCCAAAATGTGCCTGTTTTAATGAGTAACATGCTGAGCTGAAAATACATACCATGAGCTATTTAGAATAGAAGCTTTAGCTGTATGTTATTTCTTTTTACCCAACAAATAAAAGCAACTTGCTAAACTCAGCATTCATCTTCACCTTTTGATAAGGGAGAAAATATAAGTAAACAGTTTTTTGCTAAACGACAATACAGAAAGTTAAAGAAGAATATGAAAGGTTTTCTGAGTTCTCCTGAAACTCAGAATCTATAGATTATTTCAATTAGAATGTTAAGAACCTATTGGTACTTTTTATTTCTGGCTTTCATGAAGTAAAATATCAGAATCCTTAAAAGAAATATTTTTAAGTCAATAACAATAATCCTTCTAATCTTTAATGACAATTGTATTTACCAGAGAAAAAGTGATGGAGTAGCAGTAACTCAGTTTTGACCATTAACTGTAC
>PVKN010004483.1:0-33390 GCA_004027915.1 Capromys pilorides
AGGGTTAGAGTTCTGTCTATGGACAAGAGGGTAAGGCAGGGTATTTTTAGATCATTCACTCCTACTACACTGGGGCAAGAACAGAGCTGAACATGGAATGTAAAGGAGGTGTTACTGTCTTCAGCTGTGGTCACAGAGCAAGGGAAGTGAAGCCAGATCCAATGAAAGAAATTTAGAAAGCAAATTCTGAATGCTTCTCCAATGGACTCTTAAAAGAAGACATTGATCCCTGAAAATACAGATCTCTAACTATGCTTGGTTTCTTCAGTGTGCCCCAGGAACTTCTGATCTTTGCTATGTGGGTATTGGAGACAAAGTTTCCAGGCCTTTGTCTCAACTGATTACCTTCCAAATGAGAGCAGCAGAAACCTTCTCAGCAGTAGGAATTAGGATTTGATGTTTCATCTCAGTATGAATTTTAGCATCATGTCAGGTCTGCAGGTAGCACATCATGACACAAGAGATAAGGCAAAGTCATGCAGATGGTTACTTTCTTCAATGTCCAACTGTTAGGAACTGTCAGTACCTGTTTTTACGATGCAAGATGTTTGAGCGGTAGTCAATTAATACATCAAATCAATTCAAGCTGGTTGCACTTAAGAAAATTCCTGATCTCCACACAGTTATTAGTTCTCTTCATGAACAAAATCCTATTTACAGCTATCCTGGCCACTTCCTTGGCACTGAAACTTAATACTTAACACTCTAAAGTTAGAGGAGGAGAAGTTTGTTTTGGCTGATGGTCTCTGTCCACAGTCATCTAGCTCTAAGGCAGGCACTCTTGGTAGAGGAGCATGGCAGACCAAAAGTTGCTCATGTCCTGGTGGCCATGGAGCAGAATAGGAAGGGAGAAGCTGGGGCAGCAGACGTGCCCTTCTAGGTCATGTGCACAGTGATCCACCTCTTCCGACTGCACCTCACCTCCTAGTGACAAGTCAGCTATGTCGTCCCATGATCCACTCACCGTCCAGACACACGAAGCTTTGGGGGACACCCCAGATCTAAACTACAACAAGAGGTAAAATCAGATTAGCATAATGTGATGGAGACATTTGTACTAAAGGGACATTGCGGTGTTGTAGTAATGAAGCATTCTAATTAAATAGGAAGAACTCATAGCATGTCTTCATGAGACTTGGAAAATCATTCAGCAACTGGTTCCCTCTTTTCCTTCCTCCTGGCCTCTCTGTCTGCTTCCTGCACTCTGCCTTCCCTGATCATTCCTTTCTCCTTGGCCTTTGTGGAGAACCTCTTTTTTTTTTTTTTTTTTTTTTTTGCAGTACCTTGCATTTGCCAGGCAGGCACTTATTCTACTAAGCTGTCTCCACGGCTTGCAGAGAGCCTTTCTACCCACTCACATGCACGTGCCATGTGGTGGCCTCAGACCCTTTGTCTACATAGCCTTTACATTCAGCTTTCCAAACCAGCCACACTGCACTCTGTTCTAGTTCTCCATAACCTGTAATGAGGTACCCCTCCTGTCTGAGGTAGGTGTGTGTGTGTGTGTGTGTGTGTATGAATGATCATGGTCCTAAAACTTATAGAAAGAGAGGAAGCACAATTTCTCATCATCTCTTTAATAAAAGCTAGATTCACTCTTTGCTCTCTGTAATGATCTTCAACCTCCCTGCGTGGTGAAGCAACTGGCATTTCAGGCACTCGGTGATGATGATCCATATAGGTTTATGCCACACTGCCCTGTGAGCATGGTTTTGTGCAGACTGGTGGTCTTTGCTGTGTGTTCTGGTGAGAGTGAGTCTTGGGGAGGGTGTTGAGTGTGAAAGTTTTTCCCTACTAGTACAGCATAGGACAGGCAAATCTCTCCTTTCTACAGGTATCAAGAAGCATACATGAGAAAGAAGTAGGACACTTTGCAGGTACAATTCTAGTTTTCTTCTTCTTTATTTGATTTTATGCTCTTTTCTTTCTTCCTGGGTTGAAAAGCCAGTAGACACAAAAGCATTTTGGACTTATATGGTGCCACTTTAGAAATGGCATATATAACACAATTTTATAATTTCTACTGAATATTATATCTGGAAAACATTTTAGAAATAAAGCAGTGTAAAGCAAGGATTTTTTGTCCTACTGAAGGACTGCTCAGATCTTTTAATATTCTTATGGATACTGTGACACCCACAGAGTGGACTGAAATATGATTTTCTCAAGTTTTGTGACCATCAAAAATCATACATCATGAGGGTTGTCAAGATAGTTCAGTGAACTCAAGTGTCTGCTTAGGCAAGTTCAGGGACCATGGTTCCATCCCTGGCAGCACATGCTGTGCCAGCCCTGTCCCCAGGGCAGGCTGAGCTGGCCAGAGTCTGGGCCTAGTGACACATGCCTATAATCCCAGAGCTGGAGAGGCTGCAAACAGGAGGATCACCGTGAGTCCAAGCTGCATAGTGAGAGCCCCCAACAATAAAATACATTTTAAAAAATCATATCATGAAAACAAACACTTTATTCTTATTCCTGTCAATGTGCTTGCCAAGCTTTCCCCAAGCAGGGGCTTTTGGATCCTGTACCTGAAGAAGATACTGTCTCTTCTGTCCTTCCTTGTGTGGTCTGTGTTGAGATTCTGGCCTTGGCCACATTTTGCCTTGGCCAGCTGGCTGCCTCTTAGACTGTCCTAGGTGGAGACTGGGCAGCAGAAGGAGGGGTCAGAGATTTTCCTTTTTCCTGCCGGTCTTCCACTGGCAGCAGTAGTCAGTCTATGTCTTTCACTTCCTTCTTCACTCTCCACATCTAGGTGCACTCTGCCTTCAGGAAGTGCCCTCTTGGGACATCAGAGCATCAGAGCCAAGAAGCTGTCCCTTCAGTCCCCAAGGCACTAGCCATGGCTTGGCAGAGCCCCTCCCCTGACACCTGATCCCAACTTCATGTGGCCCTCATCCACATACTAGTCTGGCAACTTCAATCTTGTTCCTAACAACACTAGCTGCTTCCTACCTATCTATCTCTGTACTCATAGTGTATCTTTTTGCTTTGTTAACCTTCTAACATCTATAATAAATTTCCCTGATCATATTTGCTCTGTTCAAATGCCCAGGGTGTTATGTCTTTTTTTGACTAGGTCTCAGTGATACAAGAGTGCATTTTTGTTTTACAGGTGTGATGTGGAGTTTCAGGGAGGGAATAAGAGTAGACAGAGGACAGACGGTCAGATAGACAGACAGACAGACACCATGGGTTCTTTCCTCAAGTCCAAAGCAGTGTTTTTGCAACTTAAGCAAGAAAGATTTAGCTCCAACAATTTCACAACATCCCTTGAGATAATAGGTAGCAATCTCAAGTGTTATAAAAATGGAATTATAGATTTCTTTGTGACTTAAAAAGTTATGAATTCTTTCTTGGTTTTCATTACCTGGTAAGGGCAGTGAAATAGAACTCGCTGTATCCTGCTGAAGGGACTTACTGACCACAACTACACACCATGCGTGAGTCACTTGAAGAAAGCAGGAAGGAGGCAGTGTGACGGCATTACATATTGGAACCAGGAGTGCAGTGCTTAGGTTCTAAGCAGAAGTTCCAAAGATACAGTTAAAAATACTTGGTCTATATATAAAAAAAAATAACAAAGCCTCTGCTTCTCAAATATGGCTGATGATTAGATTCATCTGGAAGCACTAAAAGTACAGATTGTTGCATTTGACCCCAGGTCCAGAGACTCAGACTGAGCTAAGGATCCTAGAACTGGTATTTTTAGAAAAACCTCCTCATACGATCAAGGGATTCTGATGATCAGCAGACTTGTGGTGCATTGTTGCAGAGAGCAAAAACCTTTTATTCTGTAGAGCTTGGATTCATAGTTCAGCTGTTTCTCTCCTTCCATCAAAAGTGTGAGCTAGGAGTGCCAACGTGTTGACAACCCCTGTCTTGGTGGGGGGAAAGGGGGAAGAGCTAGGTTGAAAAACACCAAAGATGATGGGGCTTCCCATGGAGGCTGATTTTTGAAAGACTTTTGATCATCCTGCACCCAGTGTCAAAGTCAGTCGTGGATCCTCAGCACCGCGTGAGCCCTGGCAAGTTCTCTCTTCACCTGAGGGCATCTACTGGGTGCCTGACCCCAAGGGCACACGCTGTCATCAGGGTGCTGGGATGCTATAAAATCAGGGGAGGGGGGCTTTCCCTCATGGATACATACAAGGTTTTTTGATGGTTGTAAACTTTTGTGTGATTCCAAGATATGGCGACCAGCACCTGCCTTCTTAAACTGGCCAAAGATGCCCAGGTTTACTACTGCCAGGAGCTTCTCAAGTAAGTGGAGAGTGAAATGAACAAAAGAACAAAGTAAACAGCAAGGTAGAGTCTCACTTAATCTTAACACGGGTCTGTTCTCTTGCTTTGTGACCTTGAAATGAAATGCAGAGCAAAGAGAGCCTCAGTGTTTCTGACACACGTCTTGTGAGGAAGGTGCGGAAAGGCGTCTCTTGGGCAGCGCCTACAAGGGTCTCTTGAGTTGAGCTTTCTTCAGAAAATTGAGGAAACTAAAAACTCTGCTCACAGGGCAGGCAAAGGGATGTTAAATCTTTCAAGAACAGGGACAATAAGGATAGTCTGAAGTTCAAGGTTTGATGTAGCAGATACCTTTATATTCTGTGGTGATAGACAGAGAGGAGGCTGGGAAACCAGGCGGCTCCCTTTTCCAAGAAGCGGCAGTGAAGGACCTGAAATGACCCAGAGACAGGGACTTACCTGTGTTTAAAAAAAAGTAATTCAAAGAAATAAAACTGACTCATTCTTTTTAACAGGGCGAAAAAGCTTCTTGTTTTTTAATAGGTGCAGTTGGTCACCCTGTGGCGTCTGCTTTGGGTAATATCTTGAGTGACTTAATGTTACTTAGTGTCCTGGATTTGATCAGGAAATTCACCAGGCGTGTGGCTTTTCAATAGTGAAATCTGTTGACACGAAAAATCCTCAGCACTTTGGGTGATTCAAGCATGCTTTCATAATTTGCTCTCGTTTTACCCTTTGTTATTTCCACATTGCACAGGGATCCGTCACTTCCCTCTGAATTATGTGCTGCTTGGGGCCGATGCTCGTACCACCCAGTCAGTGAGGGCAATCTCAGCGCCTTGAACTCACAGAACCTATTGTTCTTCCCCTGCTTACCCAGTGCTGTCATGGCAGCCCTGTACCTCCAGCTGGGAGGGCCAGAATATGACTCCCCAGAGAGCCATTGATCATGGTAATAAACGCTGGGTGTTTAACTAAGTTCCATCAAAGTTCACCTACACACCCAAGCAAAACAATCGTTCTCTGTGCGTTCTTTTTTTTTGTAAAACACATATACTGCCAGAAAAGTGCATAAGTCATTCGGGTTTATGTGATGGGCAAACGTGGAGCGGTGCAGCCTGTTCACACAAACTGTGTGCATGAGCTGTAGGGGCATGTTGGGCTGTATTTCAGGGAACCTAAGTCTTTGGTCATGTGCTGGGGTACCAGACACATTGATTCTTGGTTGACCCCAATGTTCCATTTGTCCTAGAGATACTGCAGCTGCTGGTAGGTTTGGATTTCCACTGACTTTCTTCTCCAGTTTTCTTCCCAGCCTCCCAGGGGTGCTGCTTACATTTATGTCATTCGTTTAAGCATCTCTCAGGATACTTAACAGCCTCTCGCTGCTTTTGGCTTTGCTCTACTCTATGAACTCTTTTGTAGTTCACAGACCTGAACTTACCAGAAACATTCATTGCTCAGTAATGAAGCTGGGACTCCTGTTTGTGGGCTCCAGAAAGAAATCAAAGGCATCCTATTTTTATGTTCACATCAATTCCTGCTTTCGTCATCTTCTTACTGCTATATACTCTGTCTGGGTTACTTTTCTCTTGTTGCTGGGACAAAATACTCAATGCCCCAAATTAAAGAGGGAAAGGTTTATTTAGCTCACAGTTTGTGAAAGTTTCAGTTCAGTCCATGCTCGGCTGGCTCCAAGGCAGAGTGGCACATGGCAGAGGGCAGCAGTTCACAGTGGGGGAAGACAGCAAAGCGAAAAGAGCAAGAGGGGCAGAAAGGACGAGAGGGAGGAGCAGGCCGCAGGCCTCTTTCCATCTTGTGCATCGTATGTAGGCTGTTTGCCCCACCACCAGTCCCAGCACTAGGCAATGAGCCAGTCACAAACTCTAGACTCATCCACATCCAAAGAGGTTGCCACCTCATTACTACATGAGGCTTTGGGGGGCATCAGACATAAACTAGAACATTCTTCCCCTGGCCCTCCAAAGACTCATGCACATCCTTTATGTAAAAGGTGTAGGGGTCAGGGATATAACTCAGTGGCATAAGTGCCTGCCTGGCAAGGGCAGTGTCCTGAGTTTGATCCCTGGTATTAAAATAAATAAATAAATAAATAAATAAATAAATAAATAAATAAATGGCATTTATTCCGTCTTTAAGAGATGCCAAAGTCCTAATAATTTCAGCATTGCTGAAAAGTTCAAGTCCCAAGTCTCCTCCAAGATGTAAAGCAAAATGTTAGCTTTGAATCCCTGTACAAATGGAAAGTAAGGGGCCTGTGAGGTAACTCAGCAGTCTAAAGTTGCTGCTTAAGCAAGCTTAGGCAACTTCAGGGACTGCGGTTTGACCCCCAGCATCACATGCTGTGCCAGCCCCACCCCCAGGGCAGGCTGAGCAGGCCATAACATAAATAAATAAAAAAATAATTTTTCTAAAAAAAATGGAAAGAAAGTTAAAGACTTCCGACATTCAGTAGCACAAGACAAACATCACAATTCCAAAAGATAAAAACAGAGGAACAAAGGACTGGGACCAAAGCCAGTCCAATATCCAGCAAGGCAAACATTAAGTCCTGTAGTCGTGGAACAACTGAAGCAATTTGAAGGAGGCTGTGAGCTCCAAAGGATTTGCACGAGTTCTCTCTTGTGGCACTTCTGGTTGTTATAGCTCCCATAGTTTCTCTCTCAGGCCTTCTCTGTTCTCTCCTCACAGGGTTCCTCATACAATTCATGTATTTTGTGTTCTCCACCACACCGTTAGCTTCATCTGTACACTGCCCCCTTAGCAGCACACTGCCTGGCCCCCAGGCCTTCTGAAATCACGGTGGAAGCCTTTTCAACCACAGAGCTCTTACATTCTGCATGTGCCTAAGACCAGCACCATGTGGATGATGCCAAGGTCTGCTGCCAGGAGGAGCAGTAGCCAGGCTTTCGTCTTTTGTGGCTGAGGGGTTGAGTGTCTGGATAACTGAGCACTCTGAATCCAATTCTGAGGAACAAATTCTCTGTGCTGCCACCATTCTGGAACCTGGCACTCGGCAGTTTTTTCCTCAAAGCAAAGCTATTCACTTGTGCAATTTTGAAACTTGCTCTAAACTTACCTTTTTTTTTCTTTTCTTTTTGTGATGTCCTCAGGCCATCTATTTCTATTGTCTGGTTCCTTCTCAGTAATACAGAGTTTTGCTCTATCTTTGCAGTCCATGATTTTCCTGGAGCTTCCTTTCTGGCTGAAATCACAATGCCTTAAATCATCCTGCTGGGTTCTTTACTCTTCAGTCTCAACCTAAATCCAGCCAAAAGCCCCCAACAGTAGCCAGGCCACTGCCTCAATATTCAACCACCTTGAAATTTCTCTTTCCAGATCACTTAGTCTGACGCCCTTAATCTTCATCTCAGACAAAGTCTCCAGACATGAGCAAAATGCAGACAAACTTTCTGTGAAGCCATAACACATCGTCTGGAGTCCAACAACCAATGCACTCCTTTTTCTCAGCAGAGCCTGGTGAGCCTGGTCTCAACCAGTAAGGTTTCCATCTTTCTGCTTTTTGGTCTTCTGAGCTTTGACCAGAATCTCCCAGACATGGCAGCTTAAGACTTTCCAGCTCTATTCTTTCAGGCAACATTTCCAAACCCTTCCCAACTCTTTCCACAAGCTCTTGAACAAAATGTCAGGTAGTATGCTCTCTACTGACTTTATTTATCCATTTATTTTTCTTTTTTGAACATTGTTTTAATTTCTTTTCATTGAACTCTATCTATTGTACCTTTAATTTATTATTTATTTATTTATTTATTTATTTTGCAGAACTGGGAATTGAACTCAGGCCCTTCTGCTTGCCAGACAAGTGCTTATTCTACTGAACTATTTTCCCTGCTCTCTATTTAAGATTTTATTTATTCTTTCAGTTTCTTACACAAGGGAGATAATACGATGTTTACACATGCAGGTCTGTTTATTTCACTTATAAGCATTGCCTCTAGTTCTATCCATTTCCCTCTAAAAATTTCAAGTTTATGTTTATTTATAGCGGAGTAAAACTCTGTTAAAGAAAAATACCACATCTTTTTTATCCATTCTTCAGGTGATGGGCATTTGTGTTGTTTCTAAGATTTAGCTACGACAAATTGTGTTGCTAAGCATGGGTTCACATGTATCACTTGCTATGATATTTGCACTTCTTTTGGAAAAATAACCAGCAGGGGAATAGCTGGGTTGAATAGGACTTTCAGGCCTAGTTTTCCAAGGAGTCTCCACACTAATTTCTGAAGAAACTGTACCAGTCTACATTCCTACCAACATTGGCCTGGGGAGAAAGCTCAGTGGAATAAGTGCTTGCTTGGCAAGCATGAGGTCCTGAGTTGGATCCCTGGTACCACCAAAAAAAAAAAAAAAAAAAAAAAAAAAAAAAAAAAATATATATATATATATATATATATATATATATTACATTCCTACCAACACTAGAGAAGGGTTCCCTTCTCCCCACATCCTCTCCAGTATTTGTTATTGGCTGATCTCTATCTTAGCCATTCTTTCTAGGGTGTGCTGGTACCTCAATGTTGCTTTAATTTGTGTTTCTTGAATGACCAGTGCTGTGGAACATTTTTTTCATGTATTCGTTTGCCTTGTTTTGAAATTCTATACCATTTTTATTGTTCTGTGTTGCTTTATTTTTATCTTTGTTCTTATTATTTGTTTTTCATTTTTCCTCTTTAAAATAAAAAAAAAATATTTTTTTTCTTTTGCGGGACCAAGGTTCAAACTCATGACCTTGCACTTGCCAGGTAGGCACTTGTGCCACGGAGCTATCTCCCCAGCCCCTAAAAAATTATTTTAAATGAAAAAGAAAGTTTCAAAGAAAGCTAACAGGAGAGTTACAATGATTAACATATTATATATTGTTATCTTTAAATTAGTTAGTGTATAAGATATAGGCATTTAATTTTTCAAACAATATTATCACAATCTTTTCTTTTCAATGAACTAAGAAAAGTTAGTGGCATAAATATCTTAACTAATATATTTTATGTATATATTATATACAATATATATTTTCCCTTCTGTTTTTCTCTGGTTTCCAATCCCAGCTTCCCTTCTTTTGAACAGTTTCTTCCCATTTTACAATACTGTCAGCTGACTTTAGAAAACCAGCAAACACCACTCCAGTTTTCCAGCACATGAAGTAATGTTTTGAGCAATCTTAATTTGATATGTGAAGCATGAAAAAATGTGCACAAGTGCACACGCACACACACACACACACAAACACACATGCGTGCACACACACAGAGGCACGCAGGTCAGGACCAAGTAGTTCAGGCTCTCTTTCCCTTCTTTTAAAGCTTAATTAACTCAACAGTACACTTAATAAAACTCACACTACTTATTTTGTCTGGCTGTATTTAATGCAATATCTTATGCATAAAAGAAAGCTCAAAAATGTAGCCACCACTGTCATCAAATAAGAGAAGGATTATAATAATGGCCTGCAATTTAGCATTTAGATTCTAAGAGATGCCTTGTTAAGAAAAACAAAAGGGCTTAACTCATTTACCCTTCTTAATAACTCTCCTTCTGAATTGGCTGAGCATACACCCAATTAGAGTGATAATTTATTAGGGTCATAAGTTAGCTAAAAGAAAAAGAAAAGCTATTGCAGAAACTAGGAATTTTCAAAGGCTTACCTTGTTTTTGTTAGGATATGGTATATTTTAAGCAGGCTGATGCCCATCTGCCCCTTTACATATTAAAGATAAACAATGTAGACACAGTCTCTGCTGCACTACATTAATCTTAGTTGTAGGCAAAGGCAATGTAGAATCACAGCAAATTTAAGAACAAAACACAGGCTCTGCCAACCTGTATCAGGAAAGAAATTCTAATCTTGTGCCTAACTTACCTTTCCTCAGCTGATGCATGAAGCCTGATATGCCACATCTTTTCAAGAAACACCAAGACTTTGTTATGGTTTGCTCTGAATGCCATTACAGGGATCAATTGGTTTGATCAAAATTGTGGTCTAGACCCCGCCATTTTCAAGGTGAATATAGGTAATGCAAGGCTGATAACTAAACTTTCTGTAGGGTATTCTGTACTTTGCCACTAAATCTCACATTCACACAGTTATCATTTGTTGTATTATTTTAAATTATAAACTTTGAGATAAGATTTTTTTAAATAAAATGTTGAGATTTGAGACATATATGAATTGGTGGCTAATATATTGATCAGAAGCTTCTTAATAACAAAACGCTCCCAGGGTTTGCTAGAAAAATACCATTTACATGTTTAACTGATGGATTTCTAAGCACTGCAGACTATTTTTATGAGTTCACATTTTAAAATAAATCTTTATTTTCTAAGGTAGTTTTTAAAATTTCAACTATTGCTATTAGGACTTAGTAGATTTGTGTAACTGGCATGGCTTGCTCATGATATTTTGCTTCATCAGTTTAAATATTAAATTTTGAAGTGCCGTGATGGATTGTAAAATAATTGTTCTGCAAACATTTTGCCATTCAGCAACCCTATTTCTTCCTCTTCCTGAGTTCACACATTTCTAAGGCAGCCCTAGAAGTGGCCACAAGACTGAGTTCCAGTTGTTGGAAGGTGTGGAGAAATGATGAACATGTCCCCCTGAAGTCCTCATGAATGATTATCTCTGTGTTCATTTTCTTCTTCTATCAGATTAATGAAAATAATATTTCCTTTGGAAGCCATCTGCTGAAAATGGTACAGTCACAAAATGGAAGAAACTATGGTTCTCAAAATTACTACATGAAAGAATGCTTCACAGCAATCAGGAATATCCTATCCATGTTATCAAAGAATAGGCAATTTTTTTCATTAAAGATATTTTATTTATCATAGCAAGTCATCCTGATTATCAGCTTAATTGGATTAAGAAATGCCTAGAGGGGGAGCCAGGATAGAAGGATCACAAGTCTGAGGCCAGCATGACCAAATTAGCAAGACCCAGTACCAAAACGAAGAAAAGGACATTATGTACCTTAGTGGTGAAGTGCTCACCTGCCATGTTGGGAGCCCTGGTACAATCCCCAATGCCATTCTCTCTAATAAAAGCAGACACAAGAAGGCCATCTAAAATACCTACAAGGCCATTGACTCTTGAAGCTTATAGCTGAATGAGTTATTAGGAAGGAGGTCTAGTTGAAGGAAATGGGTTCCAGGGTGCATGCTTCGAAGGTTATATGCCTGGGCTCTTTCATGCTCTGCTTCTGGACTGCTAGGAAGGGGGGCATTGTCCTTGTTCTCACACCATGATTTTTCTGCCCTGTAATCAGAAGACCATGAACAGAAAGTTCGAAAATGGTGAGCTAAAAATAAATCTTGCCCTTAAAATTGATATGTCATATATTTTGTCCCACCAAATATATATATATATATATATATATATATATATATATATATATGATTTGTATATATATATATATACATACATATATAGAGAGACAGACAGACAGACAGAGAGACAGAAACAGAAAGAGACAGGGAAACAGAGAGACAGAGACAGAAAGAGAAAGAGAGAGGAGTGTGAAGGAAGAGGGTGGAAAAGGAAGACAAAGAAGGGAGGAGAGGGGAGGGGAGAGGAGATAAAGACCTCTAAAAAATGTATACACACTTCAGGAAGACAAAAAATTGCATAAATATTTTAATACTAAATTTACTGAGGCATCATGAGACTAATACAAATTACAGTTGGCCTCGACATTTGCAAGAGATTCTCAAAACGGCAGCTACTCACTTCCTGACATTTAATATTTTTCTTCTCCTGAAGCTTGTATACATCTTTCGGTGGATTCTATACACATATAATTACAAAATTATAGGAAGTTCTCTAGCATATAAAGGACTCTTCTTAGAGGCAATGTAGGGACAGGTCCTTACCTCTTACAATTATAGCTAAGAGTGAGCAGAAAGCCCTTGACCTACTTGGCAGGAAGAGCATAGGCAAGTGACCCTGGGCCAGCCAATCAGATGCTCCTGCCAGGTCCTCTGACACTGTGAAAATTACTTTTTAATTATTCTTTTTCATTTGTTTTGAATAACATGTAGGACATTGCCTTTTGAAATTATTTTTCTCTTATGTTCTCATATGGATGTGTCTTTTGTGACTCTTAATCCAACTAGACAACTCTGGATGAAGTTACAGAGGACTATTTCTGAGATATTAGCAGCATTTCTGCAAAATATTATCATATTTTATGATACATGTAAACAAACTTCTCAAAGTTTCTATTTTTATTGCCCTAAACCTGGTAAATCCTACACATTCAGATTTTTTTCTTCACTCTTTTTAAATGCATGGTGGCTTGGGCCAGCCCGATAGCTCAGTGGATTAAAGTGCCTGCTTGGACAGACTCAGGGACATCGTTTCTATCCCCCACATGGTGTTGACCCTGCTCCCCAGGGTACACTGGGATGGTGACTGAGACTGGGTGTGGTGGTACATGCCTGTAATCCCAGTTCTTGGGAGGATGAAAACAGGAGGATCACTATGAGTCTGATCTGTGCAGTGAGATGCTGTAGACCCTGTACTAAATACATAAAAAATAAAATAGATAAATAAATGCATGGTGGCTGTATTGGTTAGGGTTTTACTTAGAGGAATAAAACAGATATAATATAAGGAATGGATATTAACACAAAATATACAATATATAAAGAATTATAAGATTGGCTTACAACAGTCAGAGTCAGATGAGGAAGTGTGCTGAGGGCATCCGCACGCTCTGGACTGAAGAACTCAGTCCTGAGGTCTGAAACTCACTGCAGTGCTCCATGTAAGTCTCTATCTATCGGCTGATGGGTCTGCGATAGAAGACTGAAGTGTCTTTGATGGATGCTGAAGAGTCTGCAACGGATGGCGAAAGATCCAAGCTGGAGGCTGAAGAGTCTGCGCTGCAAGCCAGATGATGAAGTCCAGGCCGAATGCAAAGACTGAAGCTTCTCCGAGGAAGTGACATCTTGACTCCTTCCTCAGACCTTTAGAAAGTCTCTGTGCTCAGTCACTCTGATGTGGGCCCATTGTGCCCTAGGATGGAACGAATCATATCCCAGGATGGGCCCTTGATCCTGCTCTAGGGAGGAGCCAATCATATCCTAGGCAGGCCCTGGTCAAGTTTTAGGGAGGAACCAATTGTACCCCAGGGTGGGACTCCCACCAACAGCAAACCCAGCTGCGGAGTCATCTAGCCAAGTTGACACAATGTATCAACCACTACAGTGGCTTAGACCAGTCATTTACAATAAAGAATTTCATTTCTAATTTTAGCATTCTATAGGACATGTGTGGAATGGAAGATTTTTAATCTATGAAAAGCCTTCATTAAGTAGACATAAATATACTTTTCTATACTTCATTACTTCTTTCTTACTTTCCAGCTTGGCATAAGTGGCAGTATGGGCTATTTCTAGGGGAACGGACATAGCTTTGACATTGCTTAGTGAGAGTTGGGATTTGGGCTAGCATGGAAAATTTGAATTTAGTTGGACACTTACAACTGCCGATCATGTTCCAATCAGTTTACTTTTTTTTGTTTTTTTCAGTACTGAGGATTGAACTCAGGGCTTTGTGCTTGCTAGGCAAGCACTTATTCTACTGAGCTATCTCCCTGGCCCTGCGCTACTATAATATCACTGATCTAGGCAGATATTGTGTTAAGTGATGAAGGTACTGAAATGAGATATGCCTTATCCCACAGAAACAGAATCTGAGAGGGGAACTATGTACAAGAAATGAACACATATCCAGTGTGGCGGTGTTGTGGCAAGGTGAACCAAAAAGAAAAAGGCTAGCTTCCTAGGAGTGGCATAATGAATTACCACAGGGTAGCTTAAAGCAACAGCAATTTTATTCTCTCTCAGTTCTGTCAGCAGGGTAACACTCTCTAGGAGGCCTCAGCAGAAGCCTCATTTGTCACCTCTCCTCACTTCCGGAAGATGCTAAGTATCCTTGGCATTCCCTGGCTTGCAGATGCATCCTCCGGTCTCCACCTCCACCCTCTCATGGCCTCTCCTCTGCATGTCTGAATTTTCCTGTCCTTATAAGGACACTAGTCATGTTGTGTTCATCCAACATGAACTCATATTAAGTCCAGATAAGGTCGCTTTCACAGGCTTCATCCAGGTGAGGATGAATTTTAGAAGGACCTGCCCAACCCAGTACTGATATCTGGTCCAGATGAAAGCAAGTCTGAAAGACAACCAAACATTGTTGTTTGGTGTGACTGGCAGTTAAGCTAGAAAGAAGATGGTTCATCACTTCAACATGTGGAATATGTGTACAACAGTTCAAAAAATGTCTTCTACACAGAAACCTTCATTGTGCTATTTATTTAGTCAGGATGAACTTCAGTCTCAAGCATTTGCTTTGTCTTTTTCCTATAACAAGGTCTCCCTTTCTGCTGGTGGTTGTACTTTATTCTCAGCTGTGAAATATGAAAAGTTCATGTGCTAAATATATATCACATTAACACTTTCCACCTTAAGAATCTCTCTGCAAATCCCAGCTCACCTGGCCGGACTCCAAATGTGAACATGGAACACCTGCAGGTCTCTAATTTTTTTCTGGTTTGAAATTGAAACTAAACTATTGGACTATTCTTATTCCTAAAGAAGCATGAAAAGCTCACAGGGTTAGGCTCAGAGCTGTACTATTCAGTCAAGTGGCCGTTCCACAAATTTTCAGACCAGTAACCAAGCCTCTGTGCTAGGTGTGAGGAGATTAAGAAGATCAATTTAAGATTACTCATGTCCTCGAAAAGTCTTAGAGAAAGAAAACAAGTTAACTCATGATGTACCATAAAATGCTTGGGAAAGAAATCGCGTCAAGGCCTTGTTCACTGACTTGCTCCCCACACATATTTCAACTTCTTTCATACACAGGAGTTACTCGAGAAATAGCTATTAAGTTGGATAAGAAGCTTTACATACTAGACAAAAGGAATTCGTTCTAATCTTAAATGCCCTGAGAGCTGAACTTAGGTCCCTGGCCTGTCTGGGTCTTTCAAATGTATATTAATTCTTCAATTTTTGATTCATTAGTATTAAAATTCAGCATTTCAGCTTAAGTTCTCCCCACTCTGCCTTTCTTCCACTGTGGGTTTCTCCAACATTAAGAGCAATGGTGTACAATTTTGTAGCAGCAACCATAGCTCAGTGTGCTTCTTGCAGATTCCTGCAAATAGAATGGTTTGAGAGAGAGTCCTGGGGCAGAGATATTTGTGACCGGTGATGGAACAGATGGTGTGGGGCCCTTCCTTCCTTTCTTGTCTCTTCCTCCATCCCTTTCTCCCTGCTCTCCCTCCTTCTTTTCCTCCTCTTCCTTCTCCTTTTTCTTTTCCCTTCCCCTTTCTCCTCCTCTTCTTCTCCTCTCCTCCACCCTCTCTTCCCTTCCCTCCCTCCCTTCCTCCCCTCTCTTTATCTCTCTCTCATGCACTATTCCACTGAGCTACCGCCCTCAAGCCCTGATACAGAATCCTTCTCTGTCCTTCTGCCTACTACGACTGCTTCACATCTAGTTCTCACTTCATGAAACTCATAAGAAAACTCAAGTCGTCACCTCAACTTCAAACTCAGTGTTCTGAGAAGTCCTGTAGGGCAGATGGGATTGGAATTTGCAGAATGTTCTTTTCATTTTCTCACAGCCATTTGATAGTTATCTTTAAGCACCATCCTGAGGCATAAGAGTGCACCTTTGAAGCACCAGTTTAAGAAGGTAGCTAAAAGTGTAGTTTTGAGGCTAACAAGAAGTAGTCACATGTTTCCTTAGGGCTAGCAGAGTATTTTTAAACTGTTTTTGAATGAGTGCCCCTGGATGCACAGAAAAAGGCTCAAGGAGTAGACTTTAGTTGGGTCATCCAGGACATTTACATAATAATGGCTGGGTCCTGGATAGCTAAAGATTGAAATATTGTTCAGCTTAAGGGAAGCTGAGAATTTTCAGTTTGTTTGGGATAATTAGTTTCCTAAATAGCCCAGAGTTGGTCTCTTATTAGATTTGATCTGGCTGTCATATTGGTTCTTAGGATTTTACTTATCTATTATCTATTTGCCCTACAACTTCTGCATCCTGGAAATTCCCTCATCTTCAAACCAGTCGAAACGTTTGTTTTGCTCACCCTGTTTATAGTGAGCAAATGTATCACAACGTTATTCTCTTCATTTTAGTATGGCGTGTTCATGTATAGCCAAGGTTGCATACGCAAGGCCAAATAAGCTGGATGGGGGCATCTGTTGTCTCCACCATCTGCCATGGATGCAGAAACCAAAAGAAAAGAACTAACTTCACCGGCACAGTCCCCTAAGCCTATAGTCTGACTGTAATTTTTGCAAGAAAGTCTTAGAAACTTGATTTACCCATCTGCTTCTTTGGAAAAATAATTGCTTTTCTTTTTTTCCTCTCTTTTTTTTTTATTTTTTGTATTTTAGTACAGAGTCTACAGAGTCTCACTACATAGATGAGACTCATAGTGATCCGCCTGTGTTCAGCCTCCCAAGAGCTGGGATTACAGGCGTGCACCACCACGCCTAGTCTCAGATGCCGCCTCAGTGCACCCAAGGGGCAGGGCCAGCACAGCAGGCAACCACACTCCTGCGTCTGCCTAAGTAGGTGTTTTAATATGATGAGCTATTTGGTTGGCCAAAACAATTGCTTTTCAAGGTGAGTTATCACTTCTCTTTTATACTGTTGGCAACAGAAAGACAAAGCAAGGAGCCTGAAATAGCCCTCCTAAGAACAAGAGTTTGTGCAACTGTGTCCTTCAAAAACAAATTATAGTTTTAACATTAGCACTGTGAGGATTTATTTTTATTTATTTTTGCACCCAGAAAGGAATGACAATTTCTTCCATGTCCTTAGACACTTCTCAGTTTGTGGATTCTTTCTTATTTTACTCTCTTAATTGGATGAAAGTATGTAGCTGATGATTTATGGCTCTCCAGTTGTGCCAGGCATCATTTTAAATGTGCACAGCTGCTCCGCAGTAGTTTAACTTGGCAGATAGTATTAAGCTATTGGATTGTGTCATTTGTTTGTATATGCATACAATAGCCTCCTTGTGCAGGTTCTTCAAAAATTCTTGCAGAAATAGTTTAGAACCAGGCATTTAAGAAGTCTCAGAGAGTGATTTATGGTTTTGGAAGATTTTCAGAGTTTTCAGAATGAAGAGTGAGATAGCATTTTGTGCCATTGATAAGATCCCAAGGGAACTACAGAGACAGACTAAAGTGGAACAAGGTTAAGAGTGATAGGCCCAGGGCTCTTGCTTGGGAATGCCAGCTCCTTTGGTTGCGTAGGCAGTGCAGGACATTGCCCTGCTGACAACAGTCTCGTTTTCATTATGACATGTCTCAGAGAAGCAGCTAGAAGTGAGGGGTGATCTAATAATACAAGTCTTTGCAGGCATAAATAACTCTAGAAGCTCTGTTGACAATAAAAAATCTGGCATGCACAGTAGTTGACAATGCTATCTTCAGATTCAAAGGGCCCTGAGATTTGTCACTGTTGTCCTTTGTAGTCGGGGATGATATTGTTGACACAGTGGTTATCCTTGTACACAAGTGTGGCTGAAAATACCAGAAGGTGACAGATGATAAGGACTTTCTGCTGAGCGTACTCAGAAAATCTTTTTTTGGTTTGCATCTGCTGGCCTTCCAGGCACACGCTGTCTTTGACAAAGTCATTGCTTCTCTGCAGCAGACCTTGCTGCAAGGGCTCACACTGTTACCACTGCTTGAAAGCCTTTCCCTGGACTCCAGTGAGGATTACACCTTTTACCTACCAACCCCGTTGCCAAAGCCAGCCTCCTTCCTCTTCTGTGGCTGGTGAGAGGCACTTTGACATGGGCACCTGTGTTCCTCAATGGCTTTGTTTATTGAGGATTTTATTATACCACCTGCAGTTCTTGAGCTTTTTTTTCTGGAAATATCTGAGGGGCTGAAGTGACTCCTCAGAATAAGAAAAATCAGAAGGATTTTTGGCCTGCTATGTGTCTCCTGTTGGCAGATAAGTCAAGCATTATGCAATTTGTTGCCTTAAAAAGTGTTTCCATATCAGCATTCCCGCTCCCCACCACAATTTTCTATGAGGTTGGAATATCCCAAAAGGGCCTCTGTGAAGCCTAAAAACTGGATACTCCCAGGTCACCACAAAGATCTCAGGAAGCTTTTCTGTGCTGGCTGCTCAGGTCACAGATGTGAGGTGACGTTAGTGAGGCTAAGGTGCAACACCAGAGATCTCGAGCTAACAACCAGTGGTGTTCAACAATTAATTACTTTGCCTCTTTGAAAATAAAAATCCATTTAGACCTCTGTTCAAGACAAGGATTAGGAAAGGCTCATTAGTGGTGCCTTTCCTTACAATCTCCCACAAAAGGAACTGCAGAGTCTGCTGGTTAATCTACAAAACCCATCTTAATTGGTTAACCTCTAAGCAAGTTGCCTTACCAGCTTTTCTTTAAGGAGGGTCTGGCTGAACTATAAAAGGCTCAAGTCAACAGCTTCTGACATTGCCGGTTCTGCTGATAACCCATTACTACTACGGACTATTGGACTATACATACAATTATTTTCTCTTAGTTCAATGAGAAGAAATATTTGTACTAAGAGTGTTTAGAAAAGTTATCGGGTCTGTATCTTGTACTTTGAACAAACACTACAAAGACAACAATATGAATATATTATTATTATTGGGACTGTCCTACTAACTGTTGTGAAACTATCTTATTGCTATTTTCATTAAAATTAATAAAAAGAAAGAAGAAACAAAGCTCTGAACTGAGCTACATGTGCATTCATTTCAAGAATGTTGTCTTGAAAATTGTTGAGTGATTATAGGTTTAAGAGCTGAGACCCTGCCTGGACCTCCAGATATCTTCAGAGTAGAAAAGTCTGGACCAGAATACCTGTGAATAGCAAGAGGATAAGAAGTATCCAGGAAAGGCTGTCTTCTCAGGGTGCAGAAGGGACCTGAAATTTAGAAGGGTGAGGAAGTGACAGCGTACTGGCCCATTTCATGATTTTTGCCTTTCTTAAACATAGTTTCATCTGGTACAGTATTTGAAGTTGTCTCTCCAAAGAATGTTGAAAAATCACATTTAAGTTCTTTGGTTCTCTAAGGACCCAAGAAGCAAGGTACAGATTCCGCAGATTCCCCAAGACTCTAGTGTACGTATAATCAGTCTCCCATCTTCTAGTTACCTTTTCTTTTTCCAGAGGAAAAGGATTAACAGCAAGCAAGCAACAAGTATGAAAAGAGTTTTGCTATTTCCATTTCATAGATGAGGAAACACAAGCTCAGGTACTGGGCCAGGAGTTTGCAAAAGCTAAGCAGCAAAACTGGAACAGAAGCAGAGCCTCATCTGCCAGGGTAAGCTGAAGCATGGTAGCTCAGCTCAGCGAGCTCCCTGACTTCTGTTTCTTCACTTCTGTCTTACAACTTCAGGATTTTCCTTCAATGTTCTGACTTAAGAACTTTACCAAGAAAACAGCAAGCTTTTCTCATGAAGTTTTAAAGACCAGTGAGTGAAGAATGAATTTCAACTGTATCCCTGATGGCCTGTGAAATAGTGAAAAATAGTATTACTACAATGGTTGGCAATTAAAACTCTTCTTTTGTCCTTTGGTTATTTTGAAGGCATCACGTAAAATCTATTGTTTTAAGGCAAATACTTAAGCCACTTTGATGAATCTGGTTTGTTGTACCAAAATAATGTCTTTAACCTTTTCTATGTGTGCTGGACGGGAGTTTAGAAAGAAATAATTGCCCTGAGATAACTCTTAAGGGAAGACTTTAATAAATATTCTTAAATAGACACTTGAAAAGTTGCTAATTATAAGCATTGATATACCTATGAAACTACTATATGCCCAATAAGTTCATTTCATGTGGGTTCCTTCCCTTTCTATTCGCAGTGTGTCGGGAATCACTGTCTTCATGATAGGTGACCCGGTGAGGACCCATTTTATTTGTAAAGCTCTTCTTCCTGAATTGTTTCATGAAACTTGTGAGAAATCCAGGGAGAGAAGCCAAGCCTGTGTTATCCTTCCTTTCTAATCAGATGAATAAATTGAAACAAAAAAGTATAGGTTTTCCTGAGGTTACCAGAACTAGAATGCAGGACTACTGTGCTTTTAACATTGTCCCTTCTTATTCCTGTCTCCATATTGCATAAAACATTTATCAATAATCACACCTAGAAGAGTCTCAGATGGCGAAGCTGATGGGTTATTAGCATCTCTTGCCATAGTCTGGGATTGGACCTTTGAGTTAAGTCAGGGTTGAATATAAGACTAGAGTACAAGAGGAAAGATGCCAAGGATGGAAGCAAGAGGCAACCTGACATTCAGCAGTGCCAATATGTCCAGGTTTGAATGTGGAATTTCCTCCAAAATTTACATGGTAGAACCTCAGTGTGACAGTATTAATAGGTGGGGAGCAACTGGGGAAAGCAACTGGACTTTGAAAGGATAGGAGCACACAGGCCAAGGAGGAGAATATGCTTTTACTTATGCCTATAGGTATGGAGATAGGGACAGGAGGCTGCATTTGAAAGCCTACTGCTATAGTTTAGGTCCAGAATGTCTCTTGAAACTGTCATGCACTCAGAGGAAGCGCGATTGGATCATAAGACGGTATACTTATAAGGGTATTCACTTGTTAATGAGGTCAGCAGAGGCATATTTTGCTAAGAGGTGGGGCCTGGTTAGAGGCAGGTCACTGGGGGTGTGGCCTGGAAGGGCATAACTCCCTCTTGGCTCTTCCCTTTCCTTTTTTTCCTGGCTACCATGATGTGAGTAGCTTTCTCCCAGGCTTTTCTGTGATTCTGTTTCTACCTCAGATCTAGCTAGCAATCAGGCACTGAAACCTCTAAAACTCATGAGCCAAAATAAACCTCTCCTCCTTTAATTTGTGGGTGTTGGATATTATGTCTCAGCAAAGTGACTGAAATACCTACAAAGAGGCAAAGTGGTCAGAGGAAACGTTTATTTAAAAAGTTATGGGAGATTGGAAAGGGCCTCTAGAAGCCCAGAAAGCCTAAGAAACTTGCATGCAATAATGAAGCGGGCTAGTTTCAGTGCTCATGGACACCATGGTGGGGGATGGGCTAGGCTGGGGAAGACGAGAGGTAAGGCAAACTGACCAAGAAGAGGTTATCGCAGTAGTTTGGGCATGAAATGTGGAACATTTGACTGTTTTCCACATAGCAGAAAAACACATTTGTATGTGCTCAAGTTTCGTCTCTACTATAGAGTATGAAGGCAAATTTCTAGGTAATTTGGTATGTTTAAGGACAGCTTTATAGTATGATTAATGAAGGTAATGCTACAGTGGCACTATCATAAAGTTTTTTTAAAAAATCAGGTATCATCATGCCAGCCAAATAGCTCAGTGGAGTAAAGTGGGGCCTGGGATTTGATCTCTGTGCTGGCCCCACCCTTGGGTCACACTGAGATGGCAAATGAGACTGGGTGTGGTAGCATGAACCTGTAATCCCAGCCTTCATAGGCTGCAAACAGACACATCACCACAAGCCAAATCTAGTAGTGAGCCCCTGAGGACCCTGTAGACATTTCTCTAAAATACAAAAAAAGGGGGGGGGCGGGGAATGTCATCTACATGTTCTGTCATGCATGTTGAGATCAGGCCCTTTCTCAAAGGTATTAGGGATCAAATCCAAAGAATGTTAGAAAAGGGCTGGGGATATAGCTCAGGGGCATAGGCATCTGCCTGCTTGGCACGAGGTCATGAGTTCAATCCTCAGCACCACAAATAAATAAACAAGTAAAATACAAACAGTGATCCCAAACTCATTCAACACAGCAATGATGCCTAGTGCATGAGTAAGACCACCCTGGGCCCACTGGAAACTCATTAGACCCAGCAACAAAGCCCTACATGTGAGTAAAATTTCATCCATCAGCCAGGCCCAGGGTGTAAAATTACCATTATCGTAACCATATCACTAACTTGTTTTGAAACTGTTTCATTGCTATTTTATTTTTTTTCTCATTAAAATGAATAAAAAAAGAAAAAAAATAATACTAAAGGATATTAGAGAAACCCTCCTGGCAGGGTGAGGGAGAGGTTTGATAGATGGACAGGTTGACAGAAATGGCTGCTGTTTTCCATGGAAGACCAGCCGGGGTAAATATCAGTTTTCAAAGTAAAGATGAGTAAAAAGGAAACATGGAGGATGAGGCTTGAGCAGGAGCCCTTGACAAAGTAATGGCTCTGATTGATTAAAGATTGAAATTTTATGCCCCAGGATGGTTTCTAATTTGTCCTCTGTATTAGTCTTGGCTCTTTAATCTTTCTGTAAGAAATGTGGTAAGGTCTCACACCTACTTTTTCACAAATGAATGAAATGACACCTTAAATATTTCTTAGGCTTGAATCATTCTCAGGGGTCTCCACAATCCTGGGTCCTCAAGGCTTCCATGAGGAGGCCCCTCAAAAATCATGGAAGGTCTACTTTGGCAGACCACCATGTAAGCAAACTCCAAAATATTTAGGCTGACAAGAGTGAAATTATATATACATATAATTTCAATATATGTACATTTTGTATGTATTAGAAGCACAATTATTTCCAATAATTATGCATATGCTCATAAACCAATTACATGTGTTGCAGAACATATACTTGCAGCAGGCCTTCCAGAGATGAATAAATAACACTTACCTAATGGGACAGTTGATGCCATGTTGCAGATTTGATGAACATAACACAGTTCCAGTATCAGAAGAAGTAACAGTTAGAAATCTGTTTTAAGTGGGAGTCCCCTGACCATTGGCCACATGGGGGTGTGGGCCACAGCGGGGAAACCACCATACTTAGTGAAGGAACAATCATTAGAGTGCTTCAAGAAAGCTCAAAGAATTAACCAGTGACTAGAGTAAAACTTCAGGGAGAACTGAAGTAAACATCAAGGACTCATATGGACAAATCAATCTGTCATGAGTGAAAAAGCAGTTTCAGTCCACTGGCAGGAAATTACCACACCTGATGCATTATGCTTTACTGTGGACACCACACATGCAAACAGCAAAATCCTCAGAATTTGTAGATTCATGGTAGGAATCTACTCACGCCAAGTTGTTAATATGAAACCATGCCACACGGGGAAGAGTTGAAGA
The DNA here is from genome assembly GCA_004027915.1 of Capromys pilorides. Classification (NCBI taxonomy): domain Eukaryota; kingdom Metazoa; phylum Chordata; class Mammalia; order Rodentia; family Capromyidae; genus Capromys; species Capromys pilorides. The sequence continues at coordinate 23,402 of PVKN010004483.1, forward strand.
AACATGAGGTATGTGGAAACAAGACTTGGAGGGCATGGAATCTGTCCTCAAATACTGTGAGGGCGGTAGGAGGAAGAGGTTTCCAGGAAAAGGAGACAGAAATCAGTGAACAGTGGTGGAGATCATACATGGAGCCCTAGGAAGAAGACAATAGTGTTGGTAATGACAGTGATAAAATGAGGGATTTTTTTCAATGCAGAAGACTCAGAGAGTGAGACAATTTTTGTCTTTCTCGCTATCATATGAAGAAGAAAAAATTAAATAATTTGTCATTTGTCTTGAGTTTGAAAGTATACTTGACCAGAGAGGGTACTTATGACTGAGAAATCTACCCTGTCTTGTGTGGGCTTCCAAGGCTTGGATTTGATAGCTGTGAATTCACCTTGAAAACTGAATGAGAATTCAGCATTTTGCTTTTAACTCAGGTTTTACCTATATAACATCATTTATAGCATTTGGGGCAAATCTGAATCCTAGAAACAAGTGGTCACAGTCTTCTAGCTAGCTAAGGAATGTGTGAAAGTTGCACTTACGCTACTCAAAGAGCTGTGTCAGTAGATGTTGCTCATGCATTTGTGTTCTGTTTGTGTCTTTTTCCATGCTCTCCACCAGCATCTTCTCCCTAAAAATCCAGTGTTGCCCACGTCCCTGACTGAGAGTATTCTGTTGGTAGAAGGTCTGAACCTCTAATCCTTGGTAAATTGTGTATTATATCAGATTCTATAGGTACCTGGTAGGCACACAGGTGCTGTCAGAGAAAGGCCTTTGCTGACTGAGAAGAGAGCAGCCTCTGAGTTTCTAAAACCACAAAGGGAGTTTCAAGCTCTCTAACTGTTTGCAGGATGCCCAAGATGGCAAATGACCTGAACTCAGGGACCTACTAGGACTGTTAGGGAACTAGGGTGAGTGAGGGTAAGTTAAACTCTCCTATTAGGTGTGGGTGAATTGGTGGTGGGGGAGGGGGAGGGTTGAAAACATCCAAACTAATCCAGCAGGTATAGTGGTACATGACTATAATCTGAACTATTCCAGAGGTGCAGCAGGAGGATTCCAAGTTCAAGGCCAGTCTAGTTAACATAACAAAACTTTGTCTTCAAATAAATAATTAAAAGAGCTGGGGATGCAGCTCAGTGCTAGGACATCCCTGGGTTCAATACCTAGTAGCATAAAAATAAATAAATTAGACTGTGAGACAAAAATCAGATTAATGATTAGTTGAGGCCATGTGGCTGCCTCAGCCTGTGTGGGGTCCTCAGCCTGCATCCATCCGACTTCTCAACTGCCCCAGCTCTGCATCTCCCCACCAACCAGACCGGGCCACATGACAGCCAGGCGATAACTGCATAACCTCACCAAAGTGCAGAGATCACTGCCATAAAAAATGATAAAAACAAGGAGCAAGATCCAATCTCAAGTCTCCATTCCACCTAAAACAAAAACAGGAGACACTATCATGGAAGAAAATGGGAATTATGCAGAGGAAATTTCTGAATCAGTAGTATCTGAGGTAGACAAGTACAGAAATGTATAGAGCATCTCAGATCAGAGATAACTTCTGAAGTAAAAAAAAGAAATGCATGAATTAATAGACTCTGAAGTGGAAAAATAACTGCCGAAACTTATAAAGGAAACCAGATCAGAAATAATCTCTGAAGTTAAAAAAGACATCTCTAAATTAATAGCATCTAAAGTAGGGGAACAACTGCAGAAAGGTAAAGAGGAGAACAGAGCAGAAATAATCTCTGAACTAGAGAGAAAAAGGATAATTAAAATGAGAGACTTGAATACTACTAAAGAAGACATTGATAAAAAAATTAAAGGAGAAAAAAATTAGAGGATAATAGAGAAATGATGGATTCCCTGATTGAACACTATGGGAAAGAAACAGATCACATGAAACAGTTTCAAAGAGATATACAAGAAAATAAAATCTCAATCACGAGCTGGCAAAACCATATGAACTAAAGTGAAGATAGAGTCTCAGATCTTGAAGACACAGTCACAGCTAGTGAAAAGGTAAGCAAAGATCTCTTAAAAACAACTAGGATGCAGGCAAAAATAATTCAACATCTGCAAGATGATGCAAAAATGAACAACGTGAAATTAATAAGAATTAATGAGAAAGAAGGAGTTGACACAAATTATACAAAAAGAATATGGGCAGAAGTAATAGCAGAAAACTTTCCAAATTTGAGAAAACAATCGAACATTCAGGTAACTGAAGCATTTAGAACTCCAAATAACATCAACCCGACTAAAAACACACCCAGACATATATTAGTCAAGATCCCAGAAATTCAGCAGAAGAATAATATACTAAAAGCTGCTAGAGAACAGAAACAGATCACATTTAAAGGAAAACTCATCAGAATAACGGTAGATTTCTCCTCACAAACCATAAAGTCAAGAAGAGCATGAAGCAGAGTGCTTGAAGTCCTCCATGAAAACAAATTCCAGCCCAGACTGCTATACCCAGAAAGACTCTCTTTCAAGTATGAGGGAGAAGTGAAATACTTCCATGACAAGGAACAATTAAAGAATTTCATGACATCAAAGCCAACCCTACAAAGTATACTAAAAAAATTTTTAGAGAGGGACCAAAACAACCTAAACTCAACAAATGAGAATAGAAAGAACTCACCAAATAGGGCAACCAATTAAACACAGCAGAAAAAGGGGTAAATAGTAGTAAGTAAAACTCATGTCAATCATAAGTCAATACATTTCAATTATAACCATTAGTGTAAGTGGACTCAATTCTCCAATTAAAAGAAATAGACTGGCAAAGTGGATAAGGAAACAAAATCCAACCATATGCTTTATACAAGAAACACACTTAACTCATAAAGAAACCCACAGGCTAAAAGTTAAAGGATGGAAAACAATACTACATGACACAGCACCTCAAAAAAAAAATCAGGGATAGCAATCTTGTTTTCAGACAGTCTAAACTTCAAATCAAGATTGGTAAAATGAAGTAAAGAAGGCCGCTACATACTGCTTAGGGGAAAAATTCAAGACAAAAAGGTAACACTCACAAATATGTATGCACCCAACACGGGAGCACCAAGTTATATAAGACAAACCTTAATGGACATGAATAATCTAATATACAATACCACAATCTTAACAGGAAACCTTAACACTCCTTTGTCCCAAAAAGATAGGTCAAGCAGACATAAAATTAGCAAAGAAGTAGCAGAACTGAACTGGAACCTGGAAAAACTGGACTTAGTGGACATACACAGTGTTCCACCCAACCTCTTCAGAATACACATTTTTTTCAGCTGCACATGGGACATTTTCTAAAATAGACCACATATTAGTCCACAGGTCATGCATAAGTATATGCAAGAAAACAGAAATTATCCCATGCACATTATCTGACCACAGTGCAATAAAATTGAAAATAAATGGCCTAAGAATCCATAAGAACTCCAGAAATACATGGAAATTAAACTACACTGTTCTCAGCAACCAGTGGGTTACAGACAAAATTAAACAAGAAATTAAAAAATATCTAGAATTTAATGAAAATTCAAACACAACCTACCAGAATTTATAGTATGCAATGAAAGCAGTTCTTAGAGGGAAATTTATAGCTTTTAACTCACACATTAAGAAAACAGAATGGGAACAAATAAATACTCTTATGTAGCACCTAAACCAACTAGAAATGGAGGAACAAATGAAATCCAAAGCCCAAAAGTGGGAAGAAATGATAAAGATTAGAGCAGAAATTAATGAAATCGAGACAAAGAAAAGAATACAAAGAATTAATGAATCAAAAAGCTGGTTCTTTGAAAGATGAAATAAAATTGATAAGCTCCTAGCTAACCTCTTCAAAAAGAGGAAAGAAAAGACTCAAATTCAAGCAATAAGGAATGAAAAGGGTGAAATTACTACAGATCCAGCAGAGATTCAGGAAGATCATAAATAGCTACTTTGAGAATCTTTACTCTCACAGAATTGAAGACACTGAGGAAATGGACAGATTCCTAGAAAAGTACAAACTACCAAAACTGAGTCAAGAAGATATAAGAACTCTCAATAACCCAATAACAGCCAATGAAATACAAAATGTAATAAAAATCTTACCGACAAGAAAAGCCCAGGACTTGATACATTCACCACTGAATTCTACAAGAAATTTATAGAAGACATAAGCCCAATACTCCTCAAACTCTTCAATGAAATTGAAAAGGAAGTGATCCTCCCAAAATCATTCCTAGAGGCAAGTATTATATTGATACCAAAATCAGAGAGAGAGAGATGCAACTAAGAAAGAGAACTACAGGCCAATTTCTCTCATGAACATAGATGCAAAAATCCTCGATAAAATCCTCTTCACCAGAATACAAGAAATCATCAAGAAGATTATACACCATGACCAGGTAGTATTCATCCCAGGGATGCAAGGATGGTTCAGTATACATAAATCTATAAATGTAATACATTATATCAATAGAGCCAAAGCCAAAAATCATATAATTGTCTCAATTGATGCATAAAAGGCTTTTGACAAGTTCCAACACTCATTCACTTTCAAAGTCCTTCAGAAACTTGGAATAGAGGTCCTATACCTCAAGCTGATTAAAGCCATCTATGACAATCCAACAGCTAACATAATTCTAAATGGGGAAAAAACTGAAGTCTTTTACTCACAAATATGGTACAAGACAAGGATGTCGGTAAGCAAAAAGTTCATGGACAAAAATCAAAATGCACATTTGACACTTGAAAGAATTCACAACTGGAACCTCCTGCGGCGAAGAAGTTTTTTCACCTCAAAAGAAATTACCAACAGAGTGAAAAGACAACTCACAAATTTTGAAAAGATTTTAACTAATAAGTATGCAGACAAAGGACTTCTATCTAGAATTTATAAAGAAATAAAAACCATTAGGACCCCAAAATTCAAAGACCCAATCCAGAAATGGGCATCTGACCTGAACACAAACTTCTCAGAGAAAGAAATTCAGCAAGCCTACAAATACATGAAGAAATGCTCCACATCACTAGCCATTTCTGAAATGCAAATTAAAACAACACTTAGATACCATCTCACCCCAGAAAGAATGGCTATCATAAAGAAATCAACCAATAACAAATGCTGGAGAGGCTGTGGGGAAAAAGGAAACCTTCTCCAGTGCTGGTGGGAATGCAGACTGGTGCAACCATTATGGAAAGTGGTGTGGAGGCTCCTTAAAAAACTAGAACTTGAAATCTCATTCAATCCAGCTATCCCCCTACTGAGAATTTTCCCAGAAGAACTAAATCATCATATCATACGATATCTGTGCACCTATGTTTATAGCAGCCCAATTAGTAATAGCCAAATCTTGGAAACAACCAAAATGCCCATCATATAAAGAATGGTTGAGAAAGATGTGGTATTTTTATACAATGGAAAATTACTCAGCTGTAAAGAATGATAAACTGGAAGACTTCATATATAAATGGATGTATGTTGAACATATACTCATAAGTGAAATAAACCAGACCTACATGTGTAAATATTGTATAGTCTCCCTAGAATAAGAACTCAAAATAAGAAATAAAAATGGAAAGGCAGAGGCCGGCGAGATGGTTCGGTGGTCTAAAGCGCCTGCTTAGGAGGGCTCAGGCGACTGCGGGGACTGCATTTCGATCCCCGGCACCACATGCTGCGCCAGCGCCACCACCAGGGCAGGCTGAGCCAGCCACAAAATGAATAAATAAAGAAACAAACAAACACAACAAGCAAACAAATAAATAAATAAATAAAATTTAAAAAAAAAATGGAAAGGCATAACACAGCTGAATGGAAATCAAAGACTTAAGGGTTAAACATCAAAGTGTCTGGAAACAGAAAAGAGAGGAAACATAGGAGTAGCAAAACTACACACTTATATACACAGGATGAATTAGATAATGGTCCTAAGAGATCTTAAAAGGTTTTTGACACTGATCATAGCAATATGTAACACTAAAACTATGCTTGGAATGCCTGTCATTTTGGTCTTTTTGATGTGTGCTGCTTCCAATGTAATTTCAGTTACTGTTATGCTCTCTCTCAAGTAAATGTCTGGTTTACAAGAAAGCCAAAAAGGGTATTAAATGAGGGTAGGAGACCAGGAAAAATGCCAAAGGATGGACAGGCCAAAATTTGGTACATGCTTATATTTCTAAATATCTGTGTAAAAATGTGTAACTGCTTTAATCACATTCCATAGAGATTTATTAGATTATCAAAGATTAATGGAAAATATCAATTCCAAGTTTAAGATATTTGATATTCAGAAAGACAATGATATTAAGCTCAAGTTCCCATCACTTTGAGTAATAGTATCACAAGTTTTCTACTGGAGGGCTAAGAATGTAAGTTTATAGACCAAAAATTAGAGAAAATAAAAAAGGGCTACAAGGATAGCCAATATTTTGGCTCTAGCCCTTCAAGGTCAGTGAGGACTCAGGACAGAACAGAACCTGTACTGTAATATCCTATAGCTCAGTGGTTTCTTAAATTTTCTGTTCAAGGAGATTAAGGGATCACAGAGGAAAGGGATTGAGGGTATATAGTGTGCCTAAGAAGAGTCACCTGGAGAGAAAACACTCTCTCAGGCTTTCAGAGAGAGCAAATTGGCCAAGCAATGGCCATGACTCATCCAGACAGCTGACACAACAGTTCTACTAAGGACTGTACATGGTTCCAAAGTAAGTCCTGAGTGTATTTGACTGACCTTGGGAGATATAAAAACTACATGTTTTGTTATGCAGGTCTTGCTTTAACTTGCTCTTAATCACCCAGCAGAAAAGTTTAAACTTCAGATTTGATGATGAAAATGGTAATATGACCATTGTTAAATTTTTCCTGTTTTGAAATTTGTACTTTATATAGTCTTGCTTGTTACTGTTTTCCTATCATCGTTTCTGCTATTTTTACTCTTCAACATAAAATTTAAAAAAAAGAAAAGTTAAACTTGACACATAAAATGTAAGGATAGTTTAGTATGCTGAGCTGTAAAAGGCTCAAATCAACAACTTCCCACAGTACTAGTTTCACCAGTAACACACTGCAGTTATGGAACTTTTGACTATATATACAACTACCTTCTCTTAGATCAAAGAGAAGAAATCTATTGTACCAATAACCGTTAGAAAATTTATCATGTCTACATCCTGTATAACCGCAACGAGGATAACAATATGCATTATATCAATTATGGTGAATGTACTACCAACGTGTTTTGAAACTGTCACATTGTAATTTCTTATTAAAAGTAATAAAAAGTAAATAATGATTAGTTGTTTAGCCCTGTGCTTAGTCTTAAAAATATAATGCAACTCATATATGCCATTTTAAATGTTTTAGTACCCACATTAAAAATAGTAAAAAAAAATGGATGGCCAAATACCTCAGTGATTTAAAGCACCTTAAGCAGGTGCAGGCTTGGGGTTCTATCTCTGGGCCTTCCATGCCAGCACCACCCATGGGGTGCTCTGAGATGGCAATTGAGACTATTGAGACTGGGCATATGGTGTGCATCTGTAATTCCAGCTTTTAGGAGGCTGTAAACAGGTGGATCATTGTGAATCTAATCTAGTAGTAAGACCTTGAGCATCATGTAGACCCGTCCCTAAAGTGCAAAAATAAATAAATAAATAAAAATAAAAATAAAAAAGAAATTGAAATTAATTTGAATATTTAATTGGAATATTATATTGTTGAGACTTCCCTGGGCCCACTGCAAACTCATTTAACCCAGAAACTAGGCCTGGAATGGGACTGGTACCATCCTGGGGCCACCGGAAACTCATACAACCCAGCAACAAGGCCTGGCATATGAGTAGAATGTCATCCATCAGACAGGCCCAGTGTGGAAAACTGGAGGCAGAATTCCCTGCAGAGAAGCTAGAGACAGGACCCACCCAGCTGGTCCAGGAGCAGAACATCTTGCCTGAATGGCACAGCAGATTCACCTCCAAGGACTGCAGTAGGAAGAAGTGTAGCACAGCAGCCAGACCCAAGCCACATCGACCTGTATGAGTGTGCATTTGGTAAATCCAGATCTGGTGCTAAGGTAAGAACTCTACCAAAGCTCTACACCAGAGGTCAGAAGGCAGGACTATACAAAAATGTCAAAGAGAAGGAGCAAAATGTGCTCTCAGATCCTGGAGCCCACCCTGAACAAATGCAGGAGACAATAGCATAGAAGAAATTGGAAATCACACACCTGAAATCTCTGAAATAATAGCATTTGAAGTAAAGAAACAACTGCAGAAAGGTATAGAGAAAATCACATGAGAAATAATTTCTGAAGTAAAAAAGAAATGATAGCTATAATGAAAGAAGTGCTAAGTGCTTCTAAAGAAGACACTGATTAAAAAAAATAGAGGAGAATAGAAAAAAGATGAAATCCTTGAATGAGCAATATAGGAAAGAAATAGGATGCAGGAAACAGATTCAAAGTGTTATACAGGAACTTAAAACTTCAATCACAAGCTGGCAGAAACCATTTCAAAGAAAGTGAAAATAGGCAATCAGACCTTAAAGACACCATTACAGCTTGTTAAAAGGTAAGAAAAGATCTCTTAAGAGCAACTAGGGGGTCTGGGGAGATAGCTCTATGGTACAAGTGCCTACCTGGCAAGAGCAAGGTCCTGAGTTGGATCCCCAGTTTCGGAAAAAAAAAATTAGGATGCTGGAAAATAATTCAACATCTTCAAGATGATGCAGAGATGAGCAATGTAAGACTAATAGGCATCAGTGAGAAAGAAGGAGTCAATACATAAAAAGAATATGGACAGAAATAAGAGCAGAAAACTTCCCAAATATGGGGAAACAATGTGACATTCAGTAACCAAAGCATATAGAACTCCAAATAACATCAACCCAATTAAAACCACACCCAAACATATAATAATCAAGATCCTAGAAATTTAGAACAGGAACCATATACTAAAAGCTGTTAGAGAAAAGAAATAGATCACATTTAAAGGAAAACCTATCAGTATAATGGCAGATTTCTCCAAACAAACCACCAAGTCAAGGAGAGCATGGAGAAAAATAATAAAGTCTTGCAAGAAAACAAATTCCAACCCAGACTGACATAGCCTGCAAAACTCTCTTTCAAGTTTAATGGAGAATGGGGCCGGCGAGATGGTTCAGTGGTCTAAAGCGCCTGCTTAGGAAAGCACAGGCAACTACAGCGACTGCGGTTCGATCCCCGGCACCACATGCTGCACCAGCCCCCACCACCAGGGCAGGCTGAGCCAGCCACAAAATAAAAATAAAGAAACAAACAAACACAACAAGCGAATAAATAAATAAATAAATAAATAAATAAATAAATAAATAAAATTAAAAAAAAAAAAAGTTTAATGGAGAAGTAAAATACTTCCAGGACAAAGAACAACTAAAGAATTTCATGACGACAAAGCCAACTCTGCACAGTTTACTAAAAGATATTCTAGAGAGGGATCAAAGTGACCACAACTCCATGAAGGAGAATGGCAAGAACCTACCAAACAGGGCAAACAATTAAACACAGGAGAAAAAGAGGTATACAACTGCAGTCTTTCAACTGTTCTTTTGTATACAGCAACAAAATATTTCCATCATCATATTCTACAGATGAACTTCTCCTGCACCCTATGGGTCATGATTCTTCCCAGGTCTATGGGGTGGATATCAAGGAAATAGCAGTAGCTCAGTCCCACAAGTGACAACTGGCCACCAGTAAGCATCATGGACACTGTACTAGTACATGATGTACTAGAACTTTGTGTGATATCCTATCCCCAAATGTTAGAAGTTCTGGTCATATATTCACCATTCCAGTATCTATGTTATGTTTCTTTCATAGTATTTCTTTACTACCATGGAAACGTTTTCTTAGTTGTTATTTTTGTATATGTTAACCTATTCAAATACTATGTGAATGCTCTGAATTGATTACAGATTCATGCATATGATACACAACATTCTCGTCTCTAAGTTGGACTCA
>PVKN010004484.1:0-33395 GCA_004027915.1 Capromys pilorides
GTGACACCAGATCTGTTTCTACTTGTCTTAGTTATTCTTCTCTCATTGCTGGGACAAATGCCTGATATGCAAAATGAAGGAAGAAAAGGTTTATTTAGCTCACAGTTACTGGAGGTTTCAGTCCATATTCAGCTGGCTCCAAGGCAGAGTGGCACATGGCAGAGAGCAGCAGTTCATGGCGGCAACTGAGAGCAAGAGAGCTGGGAGAGAGCTAGCAGCAGCTCAAACAGCTAACTCCTCCCTTATATTCAAATGCAAATCCCTGCCCCAGGGAAGGGGCAGGACCCTTTTCCACAATAATCAGTTAAGAATTCCAGCAGCTGCCCCATGACTGCATGAGGCTTTGGGGGGGACACCTAGACACAAACCATAACACTACCTTACTGGAATATCTGTAATTCCATCCATAATTTAAAGCCTTGCTTCATCATTATTAATAATAGAAGTAGAGCTGATTAATCAGGGAAAAAGCTTTGCCATCTCTGTGCTGCTCTTCTTTCTCAGGTTCAAGTTCTCTTCATGGTGTTTTTCTGTGACATCCTAGTGCCACCCAGTAGGTCAACCTCTCCCCCCCCACCTTCCTTGAGTCTTTTGATGATGCACGTGGTGACATGTGGCACCATGCGTCCTTGGCACGGCTCTCTCTGGTTACCACACGTCTCCCCGCTGGACCGTGGCTTCTTCCGAGCAGGGCCATGACTGCTTCCCACATTGTATCCTACCTGGAAGGGCAGTGCTGTGCTATGGTGGCCGGGCCAGCCGTCTCTTTCTTGGTGTGAAATGGCTGTATTTTCAACTCCTAGTTTACTGTTCTTGTTATTATTTATGTCCACTTACTCTGTTTTGACCTCTCTTTTGATTTTATAACACACATTTTAAAATGCACATTTACTTTAAGGAAATACCCTCTCTGTCCTTAAACTTTTTTATTTCACAGGCATCTTACATCCAATTTCTCAAGGCCAATTTCTTCCAGGTGTTGAATTTATTGGCCAGATTTCTTGGTATTCGCTATCCCCATGACATTTGACAATTCTTTTCCAAGCTGATTTTAAATTGGATTTTAAAAAAATTTCTACTTCTGCCCAGGATTCTGACCTCTTTATGGCTGTCTTTCTCTAGCTGCTGGTCTCAGGAAAAATCAGCTCAGAGGTGTAGGCTCTGCCCATTTGTCCCGTGTTGACCTTTCAGGCCGGGTAGTCAGCCTGCATGTACCCTGGGCATACTTCTTGGGGCACAGCTGTGTCTGCCCATCCCTTTCCCTGCTGGCATGATGTTCCAGAAATGCCATAGCTCGGTTTGGTGGTTGTGGCTATTTTGGGGCCACCATTCCTAACCGGGAGCTTGGCAGGGCCAGTGCCTGACACTATGGGCCTGTTTACTTTCTTTGCCAAAACGGGGGCACCTTGAGCCTTGTGCCTCTGCTGGAGGTTGAAATCTTGTCCAATACCTCGTGCTCCCCTTGCCTGGGTCAGGAAGAACGGGAACTGAATGTGAAGCTGCAGTATCGTGCCGTCCAAAATCCGGCATCTGGACTTGAGGCAGTTGTGACTGAGGCCGTGTTTGGGCTCAGACACCTGTTCACACAAAAGCATGATGGGAAAACATTTCCTGACTTGAGTGTTCCTTTTCAAATGTGAATTTTTATTTCTTTTTAATTATCTTAAAAATATCTAAACCTTTTCCTGAATCTTAAATATCGTGTGAAGTGGGGCTGGGGAGGGTTGAAGGGTGAGTGAGTCTCTAAGAATAATGAAATCATGACTGAAACCATTTTCCCAGCATTCTTTGTTCAGAGCATTCTCTGTGCCCTTCAAGATATCCGTCTTTTTCTTTTCAAATCTCAGTCTTTCATGTGCAAGATTTTATTGTATGAGAAGTTCCACAGGTCAATAAATTTAAAGGAAAATGAGTGTTTGGTCCAACAGAAGAAGAAAAAAAAGATTTTAGGGCTTTTATTTTTTTCTTTTGTAATTGTGTAAAAAATGGGGAAAACATAAAAAGTAGAATTTTAATGTGAAAATATCCTTTGTTATAATCATTAGCTTTAGAGGCATTGTTAGTTGAGTGTGTACAGAGTCCTTTTCTCACATCTTTCCTCAAGTAGCTTCTATTTTTGTCATGAATTCCCTTTTAACCAACTGTAGGTTATTTAAAATAAATTCCTACAATTTACTGGAAAAAAACTAACAAATAAAACCCACCATCTGACAGCCCACGTAGCGGAGGCAGGGGTGCGGGCCCTTCAGTGGCTGCTGACCGTGCAGTCGAGAGCCAAGAGGTTCACCGTTGTTAAGAAATGGGGCAACGGTTTCTGTCCTGGAGAACAGCGTGGCTTCTCCTGGAAGGTGTGAAATTAGCAATACCGCTGTGCAGTCAGGACAGAGGGAGGCTGCTGCTCAGGTAAAGAGAAATGTCCACGTGACTGCTGCTCCAGTTGTAGGTGTGGAGTTCCCATGACCAGGTAGGGGGGATTTTGTGGAAGAGCTCACTGAATTGAAGGGGAAATTCTGTGTAAACACTGTTGTTGTGGAGCTACTGTGTCTTCTCTCCATGGTGATGGAGAGGGCTGTTCTTCTGGCCGTGACACGTGACGGTAGCCACGGGCTTCTGTCTGCTGCAGAGGCTAAGCTGCGCCTTCTGTATCCATGGTGTGTTTACGGGAGCTCCTGGGCTGGCATGCTCTTGCGTGGCCGAGCCACCTTCTCCATCCTCCCTGAGGCGAGGCTGTAGTTTTAGCTTTCATGCTGACACCTCAGGGCCATCGGCCCTAATCGCTAATTGCATTTAGGTCATCAGTGAGCACAGCACAGGCAAACAAAGACATTTATGGGTTGCAGCGTGTTGCGAGGGCCCGGATGAGCCTCCAGCAGTTGTGGGCAGCTCAGACCTCTCTGTGAGTGCGGGGACATCGACAGTGCATGGAGCCTGAGGGAAGACTTATAGTTCCTGTTAGGTTTCAGACCGAGCAGGGCCCCCAAAGTGTTCAAAAGTGAGGCTTTTGCATGGGATCGGGTCATGGGGTCACTGTCCTTAGCAATGAATAGATTGATCTGTTGATGAGTTCGTAGCTACATGTGGCATTACATGGTGTGGTGCTATGGCGAAGGCCTCTGAGGGATGTGTCTCCCCCCATTGTTCCTCCTTTCCCTCTGTGCTTCCTGGCTGCCGCGACATGTGTAGCCATCCGTGCCGTTTCTGCCTTGTTGCCAGCCAGCTCTGGACTGGACTCCCTGAAGTAGTGGGCCAAAATAGATGGCTCTTCTTTAAGTCATAGGTGGTAGGTGCTTTGTTCCAACCAAACTGGCTGGTCCAGTCTTCAACGTCTCCAACGTAGAGCCTGGGCTATGCATAGCCAGCACCTACGTGATGCGAAGGTGCGCCAGGCCTTGTGCTGAATGGTTTCATTGAGTAGCCTCATCTGCTTCCCATGGAGCTCTTGGGGCCAGGCGTCGCCCTTCTCTGCTTTACAAGTGCAGAGACCAGGCTGCACAGTGGCTCAGCATTTACTTATGGCCAAGATTCTGGTGATACGAAGAGGTTGACATAAAAGATCTGGCTCCAGAGACCAGCTGTTATTCAAGATACCAATGCTTCACAGCCAGCGGGACTTTCCTGGAGGGCAGAAGCCAGGGGTTCACTAAGGACTCGTTGATGCCCAGGGGATCCCCCACCACAAAGATTGACTTCACCCTCAGATATCAGCAAACCAAGCCCAAGAAGCATTGCATCATATAACACCACTGCCCTTCAGGGTGACCTTGGAAACACCTTTCACTAAGGAGAATCATGGGGAGTGCCATAACTCTTGATCTTGCTACGAGGGGAGATTCTGGATGGTGTGACCCTGGAAGGTGTGGGCATGCACAAGGGTGGCGTGCCCGGCATGGTCAACAACATGGCATGAATGAGTAACTGGGGAAGTAAAAATTGGAAGAAAAGAAAGGCTTTAAGTGATTGGCCAATACAAGCCCAGTCTGCACGCAGGAAGTTCTCCACACTTGGTTTCATTCAGCACACTCTGGCCCCCTCTTGAAGGCCCCCTTCACCCTGTACTTCCGGGACTCTAATGCAGCTGGTTCCCCAGGCTGCTTTCTGAATGCAGAGTATTTTAGAGGCTTCTTGGTGGTTCCAAAAGCTCTGAGTGAAGTCTGGGCAATAAGATGCTGTTTGCTTGGCTCCAGCTACTGGGTGGCAGTATGTGCATCTTACACGGAAGTCTTTCCTGCTTTCCTCTGGCTCTGCGCACTGCCTTTGGCTGTGTTCCTGCCTCTCACCGGAAAGCAGACAGGAGCCTTAAACTATGCTGCTCTGACTGCCTTTCACCTTTGATTTAAAAATACTGGAATAATTTTACATTTTAAATTAGAGCAGTGGGGAGGGAGGGCTGGGGAGATAGCTCAGAGGCATAAACACCTACCCAGCAAGTACAAGGACATGAGTTCAATCCCCAGCCCCACACACCATGCAGCCTCAGCCCTGGTTGCCCACCCAGGTGTGCCATCTCTGCCCCAGATGCAGGTGGCCACCATGTGGCCCTAGAACCAGGTGTGGTGGCGCATGCCTGTAATCCCAGCACCCAGGAGGTTGACACAGGAGGAGATCTGCAAGTTCAAGACCAGCCTGGGGGCTACAAAAGTGAGCACAACAAGGCCAGTCCAAACTGCACAGTGAGACCCTGTCTCAAAAATAAATAAATAATACATAAATAAACACATAATAAATAAAAGTAGTAGCTAAAACGAGTTCTCTGTCCCAAAATAAATGGGATAATTTCCCTTTTAAAGAGATTAGTCACAGAGTGTAGGGGGTGTTCTCTGCCTCCCCTGCCTCATACATTGCAAAGCATGGCTATGGTCCCTGACCCTCACCGGGCAGCTGGAATAGAGCTGAAGCTGTCAGAGGTGAGACAGTTACAGTGTCCTCAGAGCCAGTCCCGTTGGAAGAGGCCTCCTCAAAGCTGGCAGACGGTGCTGAGAAGGAAGCCTCTGCTGAGAACTGCGGAGGCACCAACCAGCAGCCCAGAGACCCAAAGAGTACGCGCCCCTGGGAGCCCCAAAGTGCCCGAGAGCCCCCTGAGGCACCGGCAGGAGCTGAGCCCCTTCCTGGGGTTGCTGCTGCCCAGAAACCCCCAAACCATGCTCCATGAGTTATAAGGAGAGAAACGCATGGTAACCCGGCTCTGGAAGCAGAGATCCGTAGCTTTGTGGGGCCAACGCCGCACTGTCTGACGGGGGAGCGGCTCTCCCAGCTCTCCTGGCCTGGGGTTGCAGGTGTGTATTCCGATCTCTGCCTCCATTGTCTCTTGTTGTCCTCCCAGTGTCTGGTCTCACTTCTTGTAGGAACACTGATTGTCTTAGATCAGCGCCATTTTGATTTCTTCCCCTTTGCTTAATTATATTCTGAAGACCCCCTTTCCAGAAGGTTCTAAGGAGAGGTGTAGACACTTTTACAGATGTCACTGTAGTCACTTTTACAGGCGTTTAAGTGACATATCTTTGGGAGGCACTTTTCAGCTTCGAACAGACTTCCCTGCGGTACAGGACGCGCTGTCCTCTGAGTTGGTGGCAGGCACTTCTGTCCTGCGGCCTGCCACTCTCATGCTCATAGTCCCTTCCCAGATCTGATTAGGCTCTTGACATTGACCGCCCTACAGACTTCAAATCCACCTGGGAAGGAAGTGGGTGCCAGGGATTTATTGAGGTTGCTTGTCAAACCAGCGTCTCCCAGGAATGAAGTTATTCTTGGGTGTAAATGTCACTCTGAAATGAATCTACACTCACAAACAAATCCGCATTCACAGCAAATAGCCTGCTTGCCCGCTTGCCCACATTGCCATGGACATGTGTGGACCTTCTCAGATGAGTCTGCATATTACAGGACATTTACGGACCTCTGTCTGTCCAGGGAATCCTTGGGAATCCTTGATTCCTACATCAGTGACCCTGGCTACGTCTTTGCTGGGTACAATTTTTAGTATCGCCAGTTCACATTCGAAAGCCTAGGTATTTAACTGACATCTTATTGAATGAATTTCTGGCAAAAGCAAATTCATCTCACCTTGGTTGGTGACTGCTAATTCAGCAATCTCCTTTCCAAAAATGATGTTTCTGAGATGGAAAACCATTCAGAAAATAGAAGGTGAAAAGGGGCCTTTGGACTCAGCGGCCAGAATGGCTGGAGCTCTAGAATTGGTGCTTGAAGATACAAGAGCTGAGTTCTGTTTGTATCTGACACTCGCTCATGGCAGTCCATCGTATGCAGAGGTCTTTGAGCAGAGCTAAACTAAAACGTCTCCTTCTTATGAGGCCATTCCAGGGGTGTCTGGGAGACTGCTGCGTGCTCTCAGAGACTTGATAAATTCCCAGCCACTCAGAGCCCGATGTGTCGCAGGAGGAAGGGGCTTTCTTTGCCCTGTTACCTAAAAGGAAGTAAACATCCAGGGTGCACACCCACGTGTTTTCTCAACTAAGTAGGACATCACCGTGCAAACATCTTTTCTTACTGAAAATGGGTGAGAATGAAAGAACATAAAGGTCTCTTGTCGGCTTTGAAATCGTGCAGAATCATTTTGCTTTCCCTCCAGTGCAGCAATTTTGGATACTATGGAAGAAAAAAGCCTAGTAGCGCCGAAATGGAAGGAGGCAAATGCTACCCGTGGAGCTCATTTCTGAGTCTGAGGAAGAGCTGCATCTGGGTCGCCACACACCGTTGCAGCTTCCCCGGGGGCCCTTTCGGACTCTCACAAATAAGCGCACATCTGAGAAAAATTAAGAAGTGGTTAACTTTGTTCAGCGAATAACAAATACAAAGCTTTTTTTTTTTTTCAAAGTAGCAAAGCATACACTGATGAGATGTGTGAATTTAAAGGGAGTTCACTGTGCCTGAGTCAGCCTTCCAGGCGGTTATTTTGGGATCCCACACATCGCTGGCTGTTTAGAACAGCGGTGGAGGCTTAGAGTGCTTCCTGCTGTCGGGTCCTGGCCGGAGGGTGGGGAGGGTGGCCTGCGCTGTGCAGTGAGCTGGAGTCTTTCCGGGACCCCCATGTAGTCCTTCGCCACCCCACGCTTGCTGGACTAGACAGCTCGCTTGGCATTTCTGAAGAAATCCTTCCACTTCCTCCTCCTGCTTGTCTGTGCTTTTCTTAAGAAGACAAAGGTGTGGTAATGAAGGTTGGCTTCTTAATCAGAACGTTAGCAGGCTCTGCCATTCGGGGGGCTGTTCTTTTGTAGCCAGAACCCGAGGTCTTTCTAGTTGCTTGCCATTCTATTTCTGCCTGTATCAGTTAAGCTTCAGTAGAGGACAGATTTACTATAAAACATATCTATCATTACATAATGGCTTACTACGTGGGTGGGATCAGAGATGGTAGGTAGAATGCATGCTGGAGAGGTGGAGGATCCGCTTGACGGGCGAAGGCCAGGAGCTCACTGCAGAGTGGGGTGTAAATCCTGGTCAGAAAGCCCCAAGGACCTGCATCAGAAGGCTGAGCAATCCACGCTGGGAGCCCAGAGAAGCTGGAAATAACGCTGAAGACCTGAGCTCCACTGTAAAACCAAAAAGCACCAGTGGCATCTCTCCCTTTTTATTCCACATGGGGGACAGCCTACTAATTAGTGCCATCCACATAAGAGTAGGGTTTTCTTCCTTGGTTTGCTGGTCTATCTACACACTCAGAACAGTACTTTATTAATTGGAGAGGTGATTCTTACTCTAATGAAGTGGATGTCGTAATTGACAATCATGCTGATACAAAACAAATAATTACTCTACAAATAAAGGTGGACACAACTGAGTGAGAAAGAAAATAAAGATCTCCCACGTAAATGATGTGTCTGATCACGTGTCTCCTCTACTGTGACAATGATGAAAAATCTCCTAAGGTCATGGCTCTACCAGGCACTGTCCAAGGACTTTACATGCATGGCTCACTTTCTTGTACAGGCTCCCAGGGTGAGCACCGCTACTGCTAGAGTTTTGCTACTGAGAAAGCCTAAGCCCAGAGAAGCTACAGGTCTGGAAAGTTCCACAGCTAGGAAGACAAACATTGTCTTCTCTGTACACCCAGATTGTCATCTGTCCCTGTCTGGTGCTCCCCGCTATTCTGCCTGGATAAATGACATCGTCTCATGTGATGGGACAGGGACAGAGTTGGGAATTCTGGATTGTTCTCTGTGAACCACACTGGGTTTAGATGTTATTCAGAAGATGTTTCTTCAGAGTTACCGGGAAGTTCAGTAAGGGTACCATTCTGAATTCCCAGCTGGTATGCTCACTTGGAGGCAATTTTACTCTGCAGATGACTATATGAAATAAATAAGAGTTATTTGATCAAAGGATCAATAGTCCGTGTGCATGTGTGTTTCACACATTATGTTTGGGAATTATTACTTTTGTACTACAGTGGAAACTTCATTTTGTTAGTAGATTTCTTAGCGTTTTGTCTGTCTGCAGTGGGCCTGTCCCAGCTCTTGTATGCCTGCCATGGGCCATTCTTTTCCAGAGGCAATGTCTGCCAGACCTCACCTGTGGCCAGGTTGGGGCCAGGCCATCCTTCCCAGCTTCTCCCCGTGTTGTGCTTGCCTGGTGTGTGCTGTCGGTGCTTCATGGGAGCCTTGTGGTGTCACATGCTGTCACAAAGTCACTGTCCTAAGAGTTGAAATTTTACATGGAAAAAGTAGCTTTCCTGGGCTTCCAGAACCTCTGTGTGTGGACTGTATGCTCACTCCGGTGACGCCTCACTTTAAGGAGGCTGTGCTGGCTGTGGGATTCCAGCAGCCACCCTGGTGCTGGGTGAGGGACAGTGCGGTCCTGTCCTGGGGGACCAGGGCAGGTGGACACACGCTCCATCTCCAGCAGGCTGGATCTGGCTACATGGGCCTTGCATGGATGCGAGAGGAGCTGCCAGAAGGAAGAGGAGTGAATGCAAGACTGGGCTAGAGCAGCAAGTTCTCAGGAAAAAATAAATCCCAAGTTTAAATTATTTCCTATTAAGAGTTGCTAAGCAACACTTCACTTAGCTTCCCTGGTTTTCTGTATTTCAAATTTCCTTTTCTCAGCGGCTACTAATATCATCCCCACCTAACTCATATAGGAAGAAGGAGAGAACACCTCAGACCCAATACAGATGTTCGCACAGCAGCCTTTGCCATGGCCAATAAACATCAGGCAGGAAGTTGGATGCCATGTGGCATGTAATCCAGATGGCATTTTCTCTCTATTTACCTTTTCAACACTTCCTTAAGGGTGCTTCTCCTCTGAGCTCTGAAGTGGTTCGTAGTTCCGGCAAGCTGTTAGCAGACAAGTAGGTTTTACATAACTCGCCATGTTTGCTTTTCCAGTGGCATCATCCGCTTCCTCGGGCTGGAACTTTGTATCACCGTGCTGATGATCCTTGTGTCCCCAAGCGGCAGCCCATGGAAAGCACGTGGGCCCTGAGAGAGACAGGTGTGTCACACACCTGGAGAGGCTGCAGGAGGAGGAGTGAGGTGGAGAGGGCCTGTCTCTCCTGAGGGAAATAGTTTTGAAGACTACGCTCGCCAGGCATCATTTACATTCATCGTTTACTTTCTACCTGAGGTCGTGTGGCTCCTAGTATGGGTTATGAGCAGAGTAAGACCTCTAAGAGCTTAGAGGAGTGGGAGCCAATCATTTATTTTTTTTTTAGAGATCCTGGGTCTTGTCTTAGTTCACTTGTCCTGCTATAACAAAAATCCACATCCTGGGTAACTTCTACATCACGGGCACTTATTGCACGCAGTCTTGGAGGCTGGAAAATCTATGATCAAGTTGCTGCTAGGTTCTTTGCCCAGTGAGTTCTGCTGTCTGCTTCCAAGATGGCATCACCTCCTGGTCTTTGTAGGCTGGGAGGTAGCAGGGCCAGAAGGCAGGGATGCTCTCCTCTCGGAAGAGTTAGGCAGCTCTCTGAAGGCTTTCCTTATGGCTGCGAGTCCTGTACCCCATGAGATGCTAGCTGGGAGGGCGAGTTCATCTGCTGACAGCCCCCTCTTTTCATGTTGCATTGCTGTTCTCCCCAGCAATGCATTGGGGGTTGAGCTGCAACTTGAAGTCTAGAGGGGGCTTGAGCGGCCAAATCATAGTAGCTTTGGGAGACTGCTAGCAACCTGGGGAATCCTTGCTTCTCCACAAGTGAGCATGGAGACCTCAAGTGTTAGTCTGTGCTTGTGGAGCCCACCCAGACCTCCTGGACGAGTGCCAGGCTGGCTGCCTCCTCTGTAGCTGCTTGCTTGATGCTGTGCCTCCTCTCACCGCTGTAAAGACTGCAACCACACACAGGACGTGGGAGGATGACCAAGCTTAGGAGAGCAGAGCCTCATCACGGAAGGAACTGGGAGGTGGCACGAAGGTGCTGTTTTGTTGCATTTGTGGTTTAAGGCTGTACCGATGTCCTAGGCACCACAACATAGATGACTTGGAGCCTCAGACATTGCCTCACCTTTCTGGAGGCTGGTGGCCTGATAACAAGGTGCAGGGCCACAGCCCCCTGATGTCATAGGGCAAGCAGTCCCCACCTCGACCTATCTTCTTGTGGTTTTCCTGGTACCCTTCACCTGCAGCTGCATCACCCTGGATTCTGTCTCTGTTGTCAGAATCTTCCTGTCTCCTGTCCCTCTCAAGAGCTTACCAGTCACCCTGCACCATTATACAGAGCAATGCCCTCTACAGGGACCTCATTTCTAAATCAGGCCCATTCTGAGGTACTCAGGGTGAGGGTTGTCTTTTGTATCCTGTCTTTTGCAGCACAGGATGCATAGTTCAGCCTCTCATGAGCACTGTAGCAAGGAAGGAATGGATCTGAATGGTTGTAATCTTATCTCCAGTCTTTCTTTTCTGTGGGGCAGTCGAGGCCCATCGGACATGAAGCTTCTATCCAGATCTCACCTTGCCCCCAACCTGCATAGAGGAGAAGCTCAGGAGAGTGTACTCCTTGTTCAAAAGGTGCTGAGCATCTCAGAATTGCAAAAGCAGACCAGGAAAGCAAGGTGAGTCCCGCCCAGCCTACGTTGGTGGACAGAAGGCCCAGGCCCCGCCTCAGGGAACCAGCGGCCAGCTGTCAGGTACAGGTGATGCTGGGGAGAACAGGAATTAGCTTCCTTGGGGCAGAAGGTGTCACCTCTGAACTCCCAGCTGCAGACTCATGCAGACATGGCGACCTTGATTTTCTTACCCAGTGACATTCATGATGGCAGAAAGATATGACCCACCTACAGAAGTGTAAGCAGAGATCCAGACCAGCAGGAATCAGCAGAAAAGGGAGACGATGAAAATAACATTGATTTAAAAGACCACTGCTGATCTCTTGTCCACGGGGTGGAAGGGGAGAAAACAGCCACAAGAACACTGTTTTATGCTGAGGTTGGAATCGGTTTGCTCAATAAATGTTGTAAGTTATGCCACTCGTTATTTATGACTGTTTTTGTTTCCTTGATTACATCCAGCTTTTATTTTAAAGAGCAGCTTCGGTTCCTGAGGGTCCATTAATATACACTACTCTGTGTAGTGGTGCACACCGTGTTAAGTTTAATAATTTCGCTGTAAGTTAGTTTTAGCAATTTTATTGCCCAATAAATTCAAAGCTGGGATGAATATGCATTCTTCTAGAAGCAGCGGGTGTGCTAATTCCATTCTGTAGTCGCCCGGTGCCATTGTGGATAATAACAGCTGTGCTTGATGAAGTAATACAAATGCAACTTCTTCTCCCGCTTTACACAACTGAAAAGTGGGACAAAATACACGAAATGGGCACCGTACGTGAACGGTAGTTTTCAGACAGTCTTCAAAGGATTCTACAGGGCATGGACTCCACTGAGGATTATTATGGTTTATGTCTAGTTGTCCCCCCAAAGCCTCATGCAATCATGGGGCAGGGACTTCTAGACTCATCCAGTGGAATTACGTATTTTAGTACGGATGCGACTATGGGTGTGAGCTATTCTGGAATTATGGGTGTGGTCTAAGGCGGATAGGTTGAGGCAGAGAGCCTTAATGTGATTTAAAGAGAGACAGAGAGAAAGACTCACGCTGTTGCTCTCAGCGCCCTGGTTGTTCAGTTGCCTCTGTTGAAATTGTTGCTGTCACATTGCCTGAACTGAATGCCCTCTGCCCTGTTCCACTCAGCCTTGGATCCAGCCAACTATGGACTGAAACCTCCAGTAACTGTGAGCTCAATAAACCATTCCTTCCTTCATTTTGAGTGTCGGGTATGTGTCCCAGCAACGAGTAAAAAGTAACTAAGACAAGGACTGAAAAGAAGAGATGAGTTTGCACCTTCCTACCCTGACCCTGAGAGAAGGAAGCAGACAGAGCCCAGCCATTGCTCTGTGCTAAGAGTCCAGGGCCTTGGAGTAGATGGGGAGCAGGGAGGGGCAAGAAGCTGCAGTTCTCAGGACAGAATTTCAACCACGGAGGTGAGAGGATGGCGCTGCAAAGGCAGGAGAGAGCTGCAGAGGCTGCGCAGCTCCCACCCAGGCACCGGCAGAGCTCAGCCTGCAAGGACAGGAGGAGCCCACCTGGCCCAATGGTCTGACTGAGACCATTCCTGGGGCTCACAGAGCCTGGGGCCCAGCTCCAGGAAAGTCAGTGTGTGAAGAGCGCTCAGGCCTCTCGGGTCCGTTCCCCTCACAAGAGAGGCTCCGAAGACACTGGGCTTTCAAAGCCCAACTCTACTATGGGATTTTAACACGCTAACTTCCATAGTTGGTAGGTGAAGAAGAGAATCAATTAGGAAATAAGAGAAATGGAAGAAGTGCCAAGCGTGCTGCCCGAATAGGTGGGCAGAACATTCTAGCCAACTAGGTTCAGTGTGAATTCTTTCTAATATGCATGGAACATTTAACAAGACAGACCCTATTCTGGGACATTAAAGTTACACTTAGTTTAAAAGATCATTACTATACCAAGTATGTTTTCTCGCCAAAACAGACTTCTGTTAGTAATCAATACTTATCTGGAGAGTCAGTAAATAATTGGAAACTTGCAAAGCACTTTAAATAACACAAGTCCAGAAAGAAATTCCAAGGGAAATTAGGAAGTATATTGAACCCCATGAAATGAAAATGTATATCCTGCTTTGTGAAATGCATTCACAGTAGGACTGCTTAGGTGGAAGTTTATCATGCTGTATTTATACTAAAAAGAAGAAAGAGGTGTAAGAAACTTAAGCTTCCACATTAAGCAGCAAGAAAAAAGATGGTAATCATTAGAAGGAAGAAAATTAAAATGGGAAGGAAAGAGAAATTACAAGCAGAAAAGCAACAGAGATAAACAGCAAAATTAAAACAATGCTTTGAGAAGATCAGTGAATTCATACACATCTCGTTGGACTGTGGGAAATAAAGAAAGAAAATAAAATATCCATACTAGGAATTTGTAAGGATTTAGCATTACAGAGCCAACAGATTTCCACCAAGATAATACAGATCTATGGGCAAGAATGGTACTGCTAACCTGTAATACCAGCACCCTGGAGGGCTTCCGCAGGAGGACTGCAAATTCCATCCAGCAACTTAGGAACTTAAGAGAGACTGTGCCTCAAAATAATGAATAAAAGGAGGGCTAAAGATGTAGCTCGGTGTGGGGGTCTTGGGTTCAATTTCCAATCCCACTGACACACACAAAAAAAAAGAACAAAAGAAAAAAATATGAAACCTGTCTAGCCCTATGTTATTATAGGGGTACTTTGAATAAGTAGTTTAGTATTTTATGCAAAGAAGCTCAAGCCCACCAGGCTGCTCTGTTGAGTCATAACTACCTTTGAACAGTAAATAGTTATTCTAATACTATAATAAAACCCACAAAATAGAAGAGAAGCATGTCCCCATTCAAGTCATAAAGCTGCCAGTACTCTTTAGAAGGGACTCCAAAGACATTCCAAAGAAAGGGAGCTATGTAAAGTGGCAGTGCAAAGTAGTATCTTTCATGAACATAGATACAGAAATTCTAAACAAAATTTTAATGAAAATCTATTAGTTAATCATATGCATGCACACACACACACACACACACACACACACACACACATACACATATTATCAGCACGTTCTGTGGAGCATTTGATAAAATCCCACATCTTTTCACAGTGATAGCATGTAGCGATCTGGAACAGAAAGGAACTACAGTACCATCAGATGATAACAGCAATTACAGAAAACCACAGCACCAGACCAGCAGTGAACCAGTGCACGCTGCTGCTCATGGGGAGTGAAGGAGGATGGTCCTACCTCCCCCTCACCAAGGCCCTTCAGCATCCCGCTGGGCATGCTAAGGAGTGCAAAGAGCAAGACAAAGCACCAAGGACACTCAGGTTAGAAAGTTAGATAATCCCTCTGCTGATGGAGGCTGAGGCAGGATAAGCCTAGTCTGGGTTATTTAGCAACTTAATGAGATTGTGAAAATAGAAAATAAAATAGGTATACAGCTACTTTCTCTTAGTTTATTGAGAAGAAAGGTTTGTGCTAATATTGTTTAGACAAAATATCATGTCTGCATCTTGTCCTCTGAATCACTACTACGAAGACAGCAATATGCAATGGATTAATTATTGTAACTGCCCTACTAATCGACTGTGAAACTGTCTCATTGCTATTTTATCTTTTTCTCATTAAAATGAATTTTAAAACAAAGGCTGGGGAGGTCGCTCCATGGTAGCATCTGCTGGGGTTGAATCCCTATTGCTGCAAAGAAAAAAAAAAAAAAAAAAAAAACAGGGCTGGGGAAATAGCTCAGAGGTCTAAGAGCTTGCCTGGCAGATACAAGGACCGAGGTTCATTCCCCCAGAACCTCATGTTGTGCCAGCCCTAGAACTTCAGGTGTGTGATGCCAGCCACCAGCATGGTGGTTGGTGCACACCTGTAATCCCAGGCCTGGGGAGGCTGAGATAGGAGGATCGCTATGATTCCAAGCTGTGTAGTGAGACCCTGTACCAACTGCATAATAAATAAATAAGTAAATAACTAACTAAATAAATAAATCTTTTAAAAAGAACAAAATAAAGGAAATAAAGCAGTAAGCTGTCCTCACCTGCCGGCGTGCACATTGTCTGCCAAGCTATGAGCATCATGTGGCCACTGAATGTCCCAGGTGTGGCTGTTTCAGACCAAAAGGTGCTCCAGGGTACACGCTGGCTTTTAAAAATGAAGTGTGAAGCAAGAAAGAACAACTCTTTCAATAATAATTTTTTAACTCAGCACATAATAAAATGATCGAATTTAATTTTTCCCACTTCTAAGGCAGCTGCAAGAAAAATTCAGGTCCCACTGCAGGGATGACTCTAGGTTTTAATGGCCCTTGATTGGTTCATGTTGAAAGTTTTATGACATCCCCAAAACACCTTTGGAACTACTGAGTAAGTTAGTGACAATGTGGTCTGTGAGCTTGCCAAGTAGACATAATAGTATGGTTGTGTGTCTTTAGAATGCACGGGCAGAAACTGGGGAAATGTCGCTTAGTACAGCACCACAATGTGAAATGTCTAGAAGGGAACTGAAAACATCTGTGCAACTCCTTCACAGGAAAAGACAGCACACATTGTTGACAACTGAAGGACCAGGTTACTTGACAGTGAGAGTCCATTTGCGGAATCAGGGATACCCAGATTCATTCATCAGATTTATTAAAAACCATGGGCTCATTGCAGAACACCAACAACAGCAAGACTTTTATAGAAGACAACAAGTAGGTACTAGGAGAAAAGGAGAGTAAGAAGAAGTGAGAGAGAAAAAAATAGAAAAATCAGTACTTGGAGGCCTTATTCTATTTTAGGATTTATTAGAGTTCTTTTTCTTTTCCTTTTTTTTTTTTTTGAGACAGGGTCTCACTTTGCTATGCAGTTTAGGCTGGTTTTGAGCTCACTTTGTCACCCTGGCTGGTCTTGAACTTGTAACAATCCTCCTGCCTCACCCTACTGAGTGCTGCAATTATAGGCATGCACCACCAAACCTAGCATTTTATTGTAATTCCATAGTAATCAAGATAATACAGTGTTGGTATCAAAACAGATATTTTGGCCAGTGGGTGCAGCAGACTACCCAGAAATGGCCAGCGTCATATATGCTTGATTATTTTTGACAGTGTTCAAAGCCAGTCCAATGGGGAAAGTGTAGGCTTTTTGGAAACAGCTACTGAAAAAAATGGAATAGCCTTAAGCAAAAACTAAACTTCTTCCTTCTCTTTATCCAATCCATGACACTTAGCATCAAATAGATCGTGGATTTAAATGTTAGATCTCAAACTGTTACATTTCTAGAAGAAAACATAAGGGCTGTTCTTAGTACCCTGGAATTAGAAAACTAGCTTTTAAAAAAAAATCATACAAAAATGTAAACTACAAAAAAAATCCCTGATAAGTGTGACTTTAGTGGAATCACTTTGATCTGAAGTGCGGAATCAATGTGCTTCAGGGAAGAACAAATTGCAACAGAGTGTATCGCTCACCCAAGTGACACCACAGAGGGTATGGAACAGGGTCTAAAGTTTTATAAGAAGGCAGCACAACAAAAATTAGCATGATTTTCAAAAACTCTTCTCCACAGAAGACAGATGGGTGACAAATATTCCCAAGAAAGTATGCTCGGCATTATAAACCACTTGGGAAATGCAAATTCAGAGCCCAATAAGGTGGCACTGCGCTTCCTCAGATGTGCTGTTGGCACAGAACGCTGACGTGAGAAAGCGAGGGCCGGGCCTGGTGGGCACAAGGGCGGCTCTAGGAGTGGTTCTTGTCTCGTGGCATTGGTGAGCGCAGGTGTCAGAGCTTTGCAGGTTAAGTACTGTGGGCATGGCAGGTTTGTGTACCGTGTTGTCGATGAGATCACAACAAGGGTGTAAGACAGTGGACAAGTTTGTGTAACACAAAATAGTTTTCCTAGCTTTCTCTTTCATATCTTCTATTTCTTGGCAAAGAAATACTTTTTATAAACATGAAACAAAGGAAAAAGAATGAGAGACAAGAAGATTTTTTGACTTTGCAAAATATAGCAGGACAAGGACTGGAAGCCAGCATCTTTTCTACCTTATCTCTTTTTTTATCCCCACCTCTCCCACCCTCCCACCTTCCTTTCATTCAATGTTCCATTCATCCATTGAACCATTCAACCGTCCATCCTTCCATCCATCCATCCGTCCATCCATCCATCCATCCATCCATCCGTCCATCCGTCCATCCGTCCATCCGTCCATCCGTCCATCCATCCATCCATCCAACCATCCATCCATCCATCCATCCATTCAACTGTCTGTCTGTCCATCCATCCAACCATCCATCCATCCACCCACCCACCCACCCTCCCACCCACCCATCCATCCATCCCTCCAAGAACAGTGCCCCCTTCTCACTTTCATGGAGGTCAAAAGAAGTGGGGAGGTTAAAGTTCCTGAGCTGTTCTTTCACAATGGTACTATTTCCTTTTTATGAAGTAAGGAGAACAGAATTTCTTGAACAAAGACTAACTAATAAATATTTTAAAAGGTTAGCAAGTCAATTACTGAGTGATTTAAGATTCAGTCTCTTAAAATAATTTAAAAATCATACATGGTACACACACATACGTACACAGTTGCTAAGCTGTATTTTCTTTAGTATTCACAAAATACAGAAATTACTTTTATCATTCCCTATCTGTATGATTCACCATATGAAAATAGACAACGTCTATTTAAATTAAAAACATTACTGCAGAAGACATGTGGCCATTAATCTCCTGCATAATACTTCTCACTTCAAACACACCTATTCCACTGTTATTTTTGACTTTTGAAAACAGTTCTAGAAATCCCCTTTCGTGAGTTCCTTATGAGGAGAGGGAAAGGCCATAGTGGGTGCTGCTTCTGTGGTCCAGCCAATGGAAAGGCAGCTCATAAAAACAAGACAGAGTGTTCTGATCCCCTTGAGTCACCGGCCTGGCACTGGATGACTTCTGGCTCTTCCCGCAAGTCCAAGTGACCATGAAAGGGCAACATTTTGAACTGATTCAGGACGGCAAGGTAGCAACACCAGTGCAACTGAAGCCACTCCTGACGGAAGATTTCCAGATGCAATAGGTGTGTTCAAAGCCAGGGGAGAACATATTGAGGGAATCAATGGCATTGTGTCTCTCATAAAACTACATTTAAAAAAATTAATCATCGATTGTATTTTCAGTCACACCTCCTATATGCACACTGTAATGTGAACACAAGCTCTGAGTATGGCCTTAGAGACTCGTCAGGGCCTGCCTTGGCCATCTGTCTGTTGGGTCCTGGGTGTGGCCTCCGTAAACTTGAGTCAGTATGGCTGTGAGATCTGCAGAGAGGAGCTGAAACCCCGCACCCTGCAAGATGCAGTGGGTTCCTACAAAGTTGTGTCTCCCACATGTGGTTATAAAGAGCCAGTGCTCTGGGCCAAGTTTCCCCTGGGCGTCTGCGCTGTGGGAGTCTGCGTGGGACCTGCATCTCTTCTGGAGCTTTGTAGGGATGATCTGAATGTGGGAAGCTAACTCGCTTTCACCCAGAATGCCAATTTACAACTTGATTCCTGTCAGGCTGGTGCTTCCGTCTGCTGACCACAATGCCTCCTTTCAGGTGAGGGCAAGGCAGGTGGGGAGCTCTCCCTGGCTCACAGGCCACAGCGGAGGGAGGACTATTGCCCTGGCACTAGGAGGTCACTGCTTGAGGCAGCTTGTGCTCCATCACAGTCTTGGGCTATAGAGCTGGAGGCTCTGTGGGATCCGTTCCATCGTCTCTCTAAGGCTCTGAAGTAAAGAGCTTTCAGTTCTGCTACAGAAAACGTATGCCAGGGAGCAGAATGAATACTTTCACAGCGATAGCCTTGCTTCCCTGCTCTGTGGAGAGTCGGGCTGGGCTTCGGCTGGCATTCTCTTTCCTGGGTGCTCCTGAACTGGTGGTAGTACTTTTGCCGGTGTAGGAGCCTGGCCTGCTTGTATGGCAGGGTCACACTGTCCTGCAGAGTTGACCAGCAGAGGCCTGGAGTGGCTGTCCAGCAGGGACAGTTTGGAGCCTGCGACAGCTCACCACAAGCGAAGCTCCCACTGCATGGGAGCTATTCAGTGTGTGAATGTATTTTTCCTTACGAGCTCGCTACAATTTCAAGTTAGTTCAATTGAAAAATCCCGGATGTTGGAGTAATTGGAGAGAGTACTGATCACTCGCCGCACGTGCAGGTTTTCCCTCGCATTTTGAGCCGAATGCTGTTTTGGGTGTAGGCCATGGTCCGCGTGTGTCTCCATAGGGCCAGGCCGGCTCCAGCTTCGCTCACCGTCCTGCGCTGCTTGTGTGCAGCAGAGCTTCGTGGCCGAGATGTGGGCTTCCCATCAGCATCAGAGGCCAGCGAAGTCTGCAGACTGCTGGGCGCGTTCCTATCCCAGTAGGTGATCAGTGCACCTTGGTGGCAGTGGACTTCCGCAGCAAGAAAGCGCTGTCCCAGTTTTC
This sequence comes from Capromys pilorides, assembly GCA_004027915.1. Classification (NCBI taxonomy): domain Eukaryota; kingdom Metazoa; phylum Chordata; class Mammalia; order Rodentia; family Capromyidae; genus Capromys; species Capromys pilorides. The sequence continues at coordinate 19,444 of PVKN010004484.1, forward strand.
CTTTTTTTTTTTTTTTTTTTCTACGTGATGGTGACTCAGTGCCATCTTTTTTTATTAATATATATTTGGGACACATAATTGTTGTGTTCCTTTTGAGGAACTGGGACATGTATGTGTGACGTCTTGGTCATTTTTCCACCTGCTTCTCCACTCATCTTTCTCTTTTCCATTCTGTGGAGTCTACCTCATTGTCTGTTCTTAGTTAGCTCTCTAAATTGTCTGTGCTTTGAATCTGTGATACTAAAGAAACCAGGACTTTCCGTGTTTGATTTATTTCACTTAGTTTGAATTTTTAAAAAATATCTGTCTGTCTATTTATTTGGTATGACATCTTGCCATGCAGCTCAGGCTCCTGGTGATCCTCTACACCCAGGTTTGGTGGCCAGCAAGGAGTGCCTAGGGCTCTGGAGCTGGCACGGCATGTGATATCAGGAATTGAACCCAGGTCCTCGTGCTTGCCAGGGTGGTGCTTAGACAGCCGAGCTATTTTCCCAGCCCTATTTCACTTAGTTTTATGGTTTTGAAATCCATCCGTTTCCTTAACGATAACTCAACTTCATACTTTTTATGGCACAGTAGTGCTTTACTGTGTGTATATGCCACATTTTCTTCATCCATTCATTCCCTTGTTGATGAGCACACAGGCTGCTTCCACTATAAGCCGTTGTGAAATACACTGCTAGCTCAGCAGACTAAGTGCCTACTTAGGCAAGCGCAGGGGCCAAGGCTTGATTCCTGGCACCACATGCCATGCCAGTCTCACTCCCAGGCACACTGAGCCGGCCACTGAGACCAGGCACTGTGGCGCATGCCTGTCATCCCAGTGCTGGGGAGGTGGAAAATAGCAGGATCACTACGAGTCTGAGCTGCGTAGTGATATTCTGTACCAAATACATGAAGAAGAAGAGGAAGAGAAAGAGGAAGAGGAAGAAGAGGAGGAGGAGGAGGAAGAGGAGGAGGGAGGAGACATGGGTATGAACATATCACTGTAATATGATGAACTGAACTTTGTTGGGAAGATATCCAGAAGGGGCAGAAGAAGCACAGCTGAGTGAAATGGAGTTTCTTTTTGTTTGTTTGTTTGCTTGTTTGTTTGAGGAGTCATCACACTAATTTCCACAGTGGTTTTGCTAACTTACATTTCCAATAACAATACAGAAGAGTTCCTTTTTCTCCACAGTCTTCCCAGTATTTGTTTCTTGAATTCATTGACAGTAGCCATGCTTGATGGAATGGGATGGAATCTCAGTGCTGTTTTCATTTGCATGTTTCCAGCACTCAAAGATTTTGAAGCCCTAATCTCAATATCCTTATGTTGGCTTTTGCAGCGCGTGAGCATTGCTTGTGGCTTCTGTGTTTGTGGATTTCTTTACTCTTTACAATTTATTTGTATTCCCTAAATCAGTTTTTGATTTTCATAGCATACAGAGAGAGAGAGAGAGAGTTGAGTTTCCTGAAATCCATGTTCCCAGCTGAAGTTGAATAAGGCCTCATGCTGCTCTTTTGTTTCAACTCTACTCTATGACATGTGTCTTTAGCGGTCCATTTCATGTTGCTTTTTGAACTTTATATTGATATTTTGCTATAGACATTGGCCCCAAATATCATACAGAAGTGGTTGCTGTTTAGTGTCCCTAAATTCAAGAGGCCAGGGAGTGTATTAGAGAGAAACACACACTTAGGTCATTTAGTTTCATTTAGGCATTAGTTAGAATGAGTTCTATGTGAGTCCACAACATACTGTATTAGGTATAATATTTTTGAGATGCACATAAGTGCATCTGTTGATGACAATCCAGGCTGTGCAGGAGTTGAACCCTGGATGTGATGGCTCGGTATCTCTAGGTGAGCATTGGTGACAACTCTGTAGAGGTAAGTCCTCCCAGGAATAGGAGGTGACTTGCCCGGCCCAGGAGCAGGCTGCAAGGACAGCAGTACAGGAGCCAAGGCTGGACCATGTTCTGCTTCTGCCGTCACCCTTCCCATCTTTATATCTGGCGTACTGGAATGACACGTGCTTTGGCTTTGAGATTTCTGTGATTGGTGCTTTGCCCCACACATGCCGAGAGCTTCACTTGAAACCCATGATGGCATCAGGGAAAGAATTCCAAGGAAGAACTGGGAATTCTGAGAATAAGATAATGATGGTTCTTCAATCACCGTATCCTGGACGCATGGTCCTGGGTGTCTTTGGTAACATCTGCCCTCTTCGGCATGCCCTGCACTCTGTGGGCTCCTGGGGACACCCGTGTGGCAGAGAGCTTTAGGGTAGCACCCAGACAGGAGCAGCATGTCATGAAGCGGGTGGCAGAAGTGTCCCCCTTCTGCAGTGGGGGTGCTCTGAACACAGATGGAACAATGGCAGTGAATCCTGTCAGAGGGCCCTGCATAAGCACATTCAAAAGGGGACATCTGTTTCCCATAGATGGCATTTGAAGTAAAGGGACTCAAAAGGGGTTGTAGGAGAAGCTCGGCCCTGCTGCACAGGGACCAATGCAGGGCACTCCTGTGCTGCAACTGCAGGCAGCGGCATGAGCTCAGGCCAGGCGTGCCCTCTGGGCACGTTAGGATAGACTGTTTATTTTAAAAAATTGTATTTACTTAGAAACATTCAGAATGTCAACCAAACAATTGCAACTTTTTTTTTTTTTTGCAATTACAGATTGGTATTTAGTTAACAGAACAGTTATTTTGTATAAGCTGCATCTGAAGATGAAAATCCACCATCCGCATATATAACTCTTTTGCGCTGTGCACCAGCAAGGACCTGCTTTAAATTTCCATTCCAATGTACACCCCCATACTGTGCCAGGCAAGGTTAGTGGCTGCTGAAGATACCACAGGACAGGGCTGTCTGAAGACACATTTGGTAGTGTGCTAACTAAACAGCAGCAACAAAAAAGACACTGTATGGTTTAAAAACAAATCTTACACAGCCTTACATTTCATTTTCTTTCTTTAAAAGGAGTGAGTTGTGTACAGGGGGGTTGAATGCTTTATAGACAAGAAAAAAAAACTGCTCTAGAACCAACTTATTCATCATCATCCTCTTCTTCATCCTCCTCATCCTCTTCTTCCTCTTCATCCTCTTCCTCCTCCTCCTCTTCCTTCTTTTTCTTTCCTTTTTCAGCCTTGGCGACCCCCTTTTTCACTGCATGAGATTTTCCTTTACCCCAGTAGGCAGTGGTGTCCTTTTCATGCTTTTCCTTCAGATCAGCAGCCTTCTTCTCGTATGGCTGCTTGTCATCTGCTGCAGTATTAATTTCTCCAAGTTTCTTCATGACATCACCAATGGAGAGGCCAGGATGTTCTCCTTCAACTTTGAGGTGATCCTCAGAACAGAACAAGAAGGCTGAAGGAGGCCTCTTGGGCGCATTGGGATCCTTGAACTCCTTTTTTGTTTCTACTTTAGGAGGAACGTAAGTTTTCATTTCTCTTCCATAATGAGCCTCGTCTGCCTTTGCCATGTCTTCGAATTTTCCTTTTTTTTAGCAGACATGGTCTTCCACCTCTCTGAGCACTTAGTAAACTCTGAGAAGCTGATGGAAGCATCTGGGTGCTTCTTCTTGTGCCCCTCTCGGCAAGTTTGCACAAAGAATGCATCTGATGGCATCTTGCCTCTCGGCTTCTTAGGATCTCCTTTGCCCTTGTTTACTTGTTTTCCTCAGCGAGGTGCAGAGTTGCCCAGTGCCTGTCTGGCTGTCACCTGCCCCTGCGCTGTCTTCATGGAGCTCAGTGCAGTGGCTGTGAGAGAGGGAACAAGACGCAGCCTCCTCACTCCGCTCTGTAACCAGGATGGACTGCTACAGAATGCTGATGCGTCATGACAGACTACGCATATCCCTAGGCATTGACTTGGCTTTCTCAGCTTCCCCGTGCACTGTGTCAACCTCAGGAAGCCACCACAGAGGTGAGCATGGGCTTGAAGGCGGGGCTCCCCTGAGCATGGCGAGCTGCCGCGATGCATACCTGAAGGTAGGAGGGGCTCCTAGACCTCAGGCATCCACACGCACTGCTGCGAGGGAGGTGAGGGAGTCAGCAGCATGGACCGAAATTCGCACAGCACAATGCCCAGGTAGCGTCACTGCCACTGCGTACTTAGAGAGACCCCAGTCAAGGGTAAGGCCTTGTCTTCAGTTTCCTCCTCTGTAAATCAGGACAGCAGACACTCAGAGAGTGTGGCGAAGGCCACGTGGACGGTGCCCAGCACAGCCCTGGGCACACTTGGTGCCAGGCACTCAGTGGCTGGCAGTGGTCATCTAAACATCCTAGGTGCCTTCTCTGTGTCCCACTGGAGAACAACAATGAATGATGCTAATACCAGTGACCGTGGGCCACATTTGAGTTGGACACTGTTTCTGCTCAAAAGTTGTGTGTGGACAGGAGCAAGCACCCAGGAAGGGCACGGCCTTGTGCACAAAGGGCGGTCAGCACACAGGCCGCAGGGAGCGTGCTTCTCATAATGTCCTTCGCTTTGCTTCTTGGGTGTCCCTTACCAGGAATTTTCTGCTCGTGTGTTCTGGCCGCCATGTCTCTGTGGTAGCCTCGTGCCAAGGTCCCCTTGGGATAGAAGACAATGTGTCTTTGGGACTGGATGTGGCATCTGTTCCGCAAGGGACCTGGCCAGCAGCTTTTCTTCATGATGATGAAAGTCAGGTCCAGTTGAAGCAATACCACAAGGGGTTTCACAGGGAAGGTCAGACAGCAGTACGGCTGTGAAAGCCTTATATTGGAATTGGGACTTGTGGTCCCAGCAGCAGTTGTGGTAGCAAACCAGCGTCTCAGCCCAGAGCACCTCAGGTTTTGCGCTTCCTCTTCTCCCTGTGGGGACTTTGTGGTTAGAACTTCTATTCAGCTTCGTCCAGCAAGTGATCACACAGTGAGATGATGAAGCAGCTCGGTGTCTTCAGAGAAGTGACCCTTTCAGGAGAGGTGTTGGGAGGCCTGACCCCAGGCAGTGTGAGGGGACAGTAGGGAATGAACGCTAGGGGCGCAAGAACCAGAAACCCTGGCTTCTTACCGTGGCCAGCTGGATCACCAGCTGAGTGATTACTTCTCTGAGCCTCAGTTTCTTCATGTCAGAAATGGGCATAATTTCCTGGTGGTCAGCTTCGAGGTTGGGCGAGGATCAAGTCTTTAGTAATCCTTTCCAGGTCCTAGCAGATGCCCTGTGGAAAGGGCAGGAACTGGGAGGAGCAGCAGGTGGATACGAAGTGTCTGCTTGCCCCTGGATGTGAGGCTGGGCAGGTGCTGGGGGGAGCCAGGATCCTCGGGCACAGAGGGAGCCCGGACCCAGCATGGCCAGTGGCTCCTCTGGACCAGGCCGCTAGGGTGGCATGGAAGGGCGGGGACCTCCTGCCCTCTTTTGCTGTCTTTAAGGCTACAGAAATCATCAGTGGCAGGACTCTGCAAGCGTTTTTCTCTTTTTGCCTGACCTTGAGGGAAAGCAGCATGATGTAGACATCCTGGCTGACTGGCAGAGTTTCCAGTCCGGAAACTGAGCGTATGGCCTTCTTGTCTCAACATTTTATAAAGAACTATAGGTGCCCCTTGGACTGCTTGCACGCACTGCATGCACATCCACGTGGCCATACGCTCCACGTGTCGAAACCTCAGCGAGAGCCTTTTACTAAAGGTTAGTAAATACTTACAAGGGTGTAAGAAAAGCAGAGTCAACTAGTTCTGTGTCTTTTACTCATGGGCAAGTGTGCACCAGGGCAGGGAGGACTGAGGCCCACACTGTCTGCCAAAATCCATCTGATTGTGAATAAGGGACATCACTGAAGAGACATCCAGGGAGTTTCAGCTTGCCGTAGAAAGCAGGAACACCGAAATGACACCCCGGGTTGGGAGGCAGATGTCTTTGCATTGATGGCGCTGACTGGGATCATTCTCAGAATATCAGGCCTTAGTCTCTGGTGGCCCAGGGCTTCTGTGGGACAAGCCAGTAGGAAGTACAGAGGCAGAACTGCTTGTCAACTGGAGATTGGCTTACACGATGTGCGTCACAGTGAGCAGCCGTTTCTAGAAGACAAGTGCGACCAGATCTGGAATAGGAACTGCTACCTGGGCAATGAAGAAACTGACACATGCAGCCTGCTGAGGGTGGCGTTTCCTGTTACAAACTCATGGGAACAGGGCAGGAAAAGGAGGATTGGGATTCTCTGCATGTGGTGCTTCTGGGGCTGTGGAGAAATGGAAGACAGGTGGGCAGGAAGGGATGTCCTTCTGCCCAGGTGAGCGACGAGAGCTTAAGAGAAAGAGTCTTTTCAAACTGAAGCTGTGGGGCTGGGGTAGGACTGGTCATAGAGCTCTTGGCTAGAATGGGCAAGACCTTGGGTTCCAACCCAAGCACCACAATAAAATAAAATCGAGCGCCTTGGGTGCTAGGATGTGTTTGCTAAGAAGGGACAGAGGTCAGGAGGGCATCAGGGGAACGTAAGGTATGGTCAGAGAAGGAAGAGAAGCCGCAGCCGGTGCCTCAGCCACCATCTTGAAAGCAGAGTGAATGAAAAGAGCCAAGGTAAGGACCACTGTCACCCAGACGTCGCCAAAGGCAGAGCCCAAGGGAAAGCCATGGAGGTCCAGCTGTGAAATTGCAAATGAGGTGGAATGAACAGCCAGCCAGGCAAGATGAGTGTTCATTATGCATCGATTCTCTGTTGACTTAGGAAGGAGCTCTATTCAGCCATGGCAGTAAAGTCATTAAGCAAACGGTGTCCTTGATTTTCTTTCTCAGGAAGCTGATTCACTAAAGAAATGCACTTTGTGGATACGACTCTTATGACTGCATCAAAAATATTTAAAAATATTTAATCGTAGGAGTTTTTCTTTCTCTGTGTGTTTTTTTTTTTTTTTTTTTTTTTTTTTTTTTTTTTTTTTTTTTTTTTTTTTTTTTTTTTTTTTTTTTTTTTTTTTTTTTGTCTTTTTGAGACAGAGTTTTGCGATGCTATTCAGGCTGGCCTTGAGCTCACTTTTGTAGCCCAGGCTGGTCTCAAAATTGCACTGATCCTCCTGCCTCAGCCTCCTAAGTGCTGGGATTACAGACATACCCCACCATGCCTGGAACTTAGGAGTTTTTTAAGCATTGTTTTCCTTAATTTCTTAAATTAATTCCTTAATTTCTTAAAGAATGTATTTTCATTTATGTTTTCCAAGTTGAAGCACATGTAAGTTTTTCTTTTTGTGACACGGCCTTGGACTTGTTATGTGGCCCAGGCTGGTCTCGAACTCCCGGGGGCTGGGACCATGTACATGCACCACTAGGCATAGGGAAAGTGTGCAGTTTGGGGGAAAAGACTGTTTCAACAGGAAGAGGTGGGACTTCATCCCTCCACAGTGTGCCATGTGGAAACAGCTTCCTTGGTGTCTTATTGGGTCCTGCACGAGAGCCTTTCTGAGTGTAGCTATCAGTTCAGAAAGCAATTACGGTGAGAACTGTATCAACGCGGGCTAAAGATTCCAGTCACCTTCCCTGGTGAAAACTTTATGAGACACAGGAAGACTATCATAGCTCTGGAGATAGTTTTCAAAATGTCCAAGACTGGGTGAAATATATAAAACACGAGTCAGTCAATATTAACTTGAATCTGTTGGACAGATAAATCCAGAATAAAGAACCATTTTGGCCTAAGAGCCTGAGCCCTTGAGGTTGATGTATTTAAGGTAGGGGAAATTGGCCATAGATCTGATTGGAAGCATGACCAATCATGTGAGGTAGAAGATGCTGCTCTCTGCATTACAAGCAAGGAAACCAAGTCAGAACCACTCAACCCCAGCTACCCGACTGAAATGGGCCATAGCTTAGATCAATGAGTAGATAACAGGACAATTTTGGAGACACACTCTTAGTAAGATCTTTTTAAAAAATCAAGTGAATATGGGATGTGAATGGCTTCTATATCAATCCATGTTTACTAGAGAAACAGGTAGAACATAAGATATAGAAGTATATGAGAACTGACAAGACTGGCTTACCGTGGCCACCCATGGCGTCAGACATGGCAGCGTACAAAGGGCGTCTGCACACTGGAGACCAAAGGATTCTGCTGAAGGTCTGGAGCTCATTGCAGTGTCCATGGCAGTCCCTGTTAGGAGACCAATGGGTCTGTGATGGAATGCTGAGAAGTCTCTACTGGAAGGCGGAAGGATCTGCACTAGAAACTAGAGAGTCTATGCTGGAAGCCAGGCGATGATGGCCAATGCAAAGGCAAAAATGAAGGCTCCTCTGAAAAAAACAAAACAAACAAACAAACAAAACCAGAAGCAGAGCTATCCTTTTTCATTTCCCCTTGATACCATCCAGGCAACAAGCCATCTAGGGTGGGTTTTCCACTCTCTAGGCTGTGGAACTGCTGAGCCAATTTAGTTGAGCTTCTCTTGTTCACATTGACAGAGTCAACCTTCACAGCCCCTAAAGTTTTGAGTTGAGGAATCTACTAGCAATGTCTGATCCATCAGTCTCTGTGAACAGATTGATGAGGCTGGTACTTGGGATGCAATTATATCAGCAGGGCTGAACCCTTGAGCCAGGGAGGCTAACAAGCAGTGATGAGTGTCTTGGAGGGAAGATACTTTGGTTCAGTGTAATGCAAGGGGGAGCGAAAGGCAATTGCTCTATTCGGAAGTGGACGCAGCACACATGTTCTTGAGTTGTTCAAGACGACTAGGACAATAATTTGCTATCAAAACCACCCATCAGAAAAATGCCCCGCTTTGGGGATTCCATTTTTCCAAGGTATATTTGTTGCTCTCAAAATTCCTAAATGCTTAGTGGTCAGGTTTCATGCCCCTGGGATTACTTTATCCCCAAATGTCAACAGTAGACTTCAGAAGAGAAAAGAGATGCTTAAACCATCTGTTCCTGCATCAATCAATGCTCTGAAATTTTTCTCTCTCTCCTATGCATGCCCTGTGGCTCTCCCTGTGTTAAAATCTCGTCTTAACTCCAATATTTCCCTTAACAGAATCAACACTGTCTTTCTTTTTACTTGGTTCCATGCAGTTGACCCCATATAATATCCATGAATTCTCCTTAGTGGCAGAACACTCCTGTATGCCTGTTCAACAAGCCTGGCGATCTTCTCTTGTTTTGGATGTCTTTCCTTTGTTCATATGGCTGCTGAAGGTGTTGGTTCTTCCCGTTTGCTGCCTGCTGGGCCATCAGAGCCTCCGTGTTTGTGTGGACTGTTGTCTCCTCATGGAAAGTTGCCTCTAAAGACTGCGCTGGACTCATGTTCTACTTCTGTGTTTTGCGGAGGCTGGGTGGAAGGGCTGTGCGACTGGGGCACTCCCTGTGTGCTGTGTCGGAGATGCAACTCTGATTCTCTCTGGCCTAGATTCATTATTATTGTTATTTTTTGTTTCCATAACTGTATTGATCATGACATTATTCTGAAAAGAACGGTCACTTAAGATGTAAGGTAAGTGGCTTATAGGAAATAAAACTTAGATAAGAAAGGAAAAATAAAATGATAATCTTTTAATAATTTCAGGAGAAGGCATCTGTGTCAGTGGTGACCAATTTGTTTCGTTGGCTGTACTGAGGCTCCTTACTCTGGGAAAGTGACGCAAACGCTGGATTTATCCCCCTTGGGATGGCATAATGCCTTCATGGGTTTGATGCACTCCAACAATTACAGTCATTGTTAGTTTTTATTGGTGCTAGGGGTTTTATATATACTTAGTTTTATGATCTTTTATTTTGAGACAGATTCTCACTAAGTTAAGTTATGGAGGCTGGGCTTCAACTTGTGGTCGTCTGACCTCAGCCTCTGAGACTGCTGGGGTTACAAGGATGCTGCCACCACCCTAAGTGACAATCTTTATTTTTGATGCTTGAATTCCCTTCTTTGCCCAACTGGAATCCTATAGTGGTTACTTCTGTGTCCTTGGACTTCTGAAGTCGCTGGACTTCATCCAGGACACAGAAATCCTGTCACCTGAAGTGGTTTTTTTAGTTTCTATGTAACAAATGCCTCACTCATGGGTTGTATAATGACCCCTCAAAGCCCATGGGGACAGTGCTCAGCATTCCTGTGCGAGGGGTGTTTTCAGGTACTGTTAGGGGTCAGAACTTTGTTATTTGAAAGAGAAATAAAGACCACCTAAGTCAGGCATGGTGGCACACGCCTGTAATCCCAGCGCTTGGCAGGCTGAGGCAGGAAGATCAGTGAGAGTTCGAGACCAGCCTGGGCTACAAAAGTGAGCTCAAGGCCCACCTGAGCTGCATAGTGAGACCCTGCCTCAACAAGAGAGAGAGAGAAAAAAAAAAAAAAAAAAGACCACCTAGGGGGATTTCTTATTTAATTTAAAAATGACAAATTTGAGTTTGGTTTTACGCCTGTATACACTCTTACATTTAAAATCTTTGCTCTTAATAACCTTAAATAATAATTATTTATTTTATTATAAAGTATGTGTATGCACACAAACATAGGCTTTATGAATACATTTTTTTTAAAATAGCAGGAGTAATACTAACAATAAGACCCCTGAAACAGTTTCAAGTATTTTTTTGTGTATAGTTTTCTAGTTTTCTCCCTTTTAGACTATTTTTCACTAAAGACACAAATGCAAAATACTTGTGTTCTAAATTTCCTTGGAATATGTTCAGTGTGTTGTATCTGATACACAGCTGAGTGAATTTATTTTTAACTTTTAGAGGTTTCCCATTTTGTAAAGTATACTTTGTTTGAATATTTAAAATGCGTGACTCTAGATGTTATGTGTATGCCGGTATATGTGTAATGTATAATCTTAAAACAATGTGAGACACGACACATCTTCCTTCTACCTATTGTTTTTTCCATTCCCTTCTAGCCCCCTTTGGTAACCAGTTCTCCCAGTTGGCTTTTTTTTTTTTTGAACAGCGGATTGAACTCAGGCCCCTGTGCTTGCTAGGCAAGTGCTTATTCTACTGAGCTATCTTTCCAGCCCCCCAGTTGGCTTTTTTGTTTATTTATTTATTTTATGGCTGGCTCAGCTTGCCCTGGTGGTGGGGCTGGCGCAGCATGTGGTGCCGGGGATCGAACCGCAGTCCCTGCAGTTGCCTGAGCTTTCCTAAGCAGGTGCTTTAGACCACTGAACCATCTCGCCGGCCCCCAGTTGGCTTTTAAAGAAAAAAAAATCAGTTATTCTCCCCCTCCCCATAAATTAAACTCTATAGTAAACACTTCATATTAGTATATGAAGTTCTTTTGCAGCTACATAATGCATTTCACATTTTTCTTGGTTTCTTAGCCATTATAATACTGATTTACGCTGGAGTTATATTTCAACTCTTTCTTTTCTTTTCTTTCCTTCCTCCCTCCCTCCCTCCCTCCCTTCCTTCCTTCCTTCCTTCCTTCCTTCCTTCCTATACCAGGAATTGAACTTGGGACCTTATTCTTGCCAGGCAGGCACTTATGCTGCTAAGCTATATCCCCAGACCTATTTATCAACTTTTATTACTCGAAATAATGCCAGCATGAATGACTTTGTCCATCTTTGCTACTGTGTCGTTAGACAGTCCTTTTTAGGAATAGGCTTCTCTGGGTGAAGGGTGAGCTGAGTTCCTTAGGCGCCCTCAAACGTCTCTGTCCTGGGCTCTGGGTGTGAAGCTCCCACAGGACGGCAGGCAGTGGCTGCTCCAGCACCTGTCAATCACTGGCAGACGAGGCCATGCTTCAAGAAGGGCCCCCAAAGTCAACTTTAATCTGGGTTCCTTTTGTGCCTAGTAAACTTGGGGAAAATGTTTAAATGACATTTTAATTTCTTTTTTCTCTCAGTTCCTTGCTCTTAATTTTGCAGTTTTGTGTCATTTTGCATTTCTAACAGTTCTCCACTTCCTAAAGATATTTACTCTTTGCTTTCGATATAAATTGCAAATGGTCCTCCAATTTGTCTTTTGAATTTTCTTAGGATGGTTTGCTTTGTAAAATTTGTTTAAAATTTTTACAATATTAAATTTAGCAGTATTGATAGGCTACAATTTTGTACATCCTTGAATTTCTAAATATCTGTGTACAAATGTGTAAATGCTTTTATCAGATTCTAAAGAGATTTGTTAGAATATCAATGATTGGCAGAAAATTTCAATTGCAAGATAAGTGTAGGATGTGTGATACTCAGAAAGACAGTGATGTTGTGCTCAATTATCTATGTTATAGAGTAATAGTGTCATGAAACTTTTCTGCTGGAGGTTTGAGAATGTAAGTTAACAGTCCAAAAATTGGAGAAAAGAAGGGTTATGAGGATAGCCAATATTTTGGTCTTATCCCTTCAAGGTCAGTGAGGACTCAGGACATAAGAGAACCTGTGCTGTATCATCCTATAACTCGGAGATTTCCCAAATTTTTTGTTTAAGGAGATTTGGGGACCTCAGAGGAAAGGGATAAACGAAGGATAGTGTGCCTAAGGAGAGTCACCTAGAGAGAGGACGTTCTCTCAGGCTCCCACAGAGAGCACACTGGTCAAGCAATGGCCGTGACTTGTCCCGATGGCTAACACTGGCAACAGCTCTACAAAGCACTGTATGTGGCTCCAAAGTTAATCCTGAAGGGATCTGACCCTGGAAGATACAAATGATGAACAATCAATTATACAGGTCGGGCCTTAACTTGCTCTCGATCACCCAACAGAAAAACTTAATTACAAGACATAGAATGCAGAGCTAGATCAGAATGATGAGCTGTAAGAGGCTTATACCAACAACCTCCAACAATGCCAGTTTCACCGGTGTCTCACTACAATTATGGAACATTAGACTATATATACAACTACTCTCTCTTTGTACAAAGAGAAGAAAAAAATTTTGCTGTTTTTCTTTTTTTCTTCTTTTTCTCTTTCTCCCCTACTAATACAGATTAGAAAATTTATCATGTGTACACACTGTGCTCTTTATAACTACTATGGGGACAGCAAAATTCAATGTATCAATTATTATGAATGTGCTACTAATATGTTTTGAAACTATCATATTGTTATTTCCTATTAAAAATTAAAAATTAAAAAAGAAATTTAGCAATATTGTATCTCTTCAGGGGCATACTTAAATCCATCACCAACCTCTGGGTTATGAAGGAATACACTTCCATGAACTCTAGGTTAACCAAGCCATCTGACATTTATTCCACAGGCATGGACAATATGTCCATCATTTTTTCTTTCTTGCATTGCAAAAGTTTATTTAACAACAGCAACAACACAATGGAAATATACATGACCCAGTGCTCAGCCACAGTAGAGCTGGTTCTGTGGAGGGTGATCATGGATTTCTCTTCTGAAGTTGTTATTGAAAGCCACACCAGGGCTTCCAATGTAAGTCTTTCTAGCTCCAGGGAAAAACAAAAACCTGATATTTTTCATATATTACGTTGAAATTCTGACTGAACCTGGAGAGCTGTGATCTTACCCAAGAACACGGATTATATTTTTTCACTTATTCATGGTTGCATTTTCCACCGTTCTTCCAGGAGTGTTTTAAATTTCTCATGTGAAGATTTCCACATGCATCATTTATGTGGCTTTCATAATGTATTTTTCATTCGATTATTTTAAAAGTGGGGTATTTTCTCCTCTGTATTCTATTAAATTTTTGCTACATATGAAATTTGAAATCTATTGATTTTCTTGTTTAATTTAAATTCTACTTGACTACATTTGCACAGTGTATACAGCCTTCTTGGATGAACTTGAACTTTCAGACAGCCTCGCCTGAACGTGGGCCCTTGTCTCATATCTCTTCGAGTCTCACACCTCCAGCTGCCTTTGTTGCTACCTCCTGCTTTCTCTGATGCACCCATTGCTGGGCTGAGTGGTGTGTCCTCCTTCTGCTAGAGATGTCCCCAGAGTTCCCTCACCCATGAGACCCTGGCATTTAGTCAAGGTCTGTATGTCTACCTGATTACATGCCAAGTTACTTCCTCTTGTACTCTTTCTTCTTCTTCTTCTTCTTCTTCTTCTTCTTCTTC
>PVKN010004485.1:0-33401 GCA_004027915.1 Capromys pilorides
TCATTCTTCTGTATAGATGAAATGGATGAGAGGCTCGTCTGGACTGGCACAACCAGGGTTTGAAAGCCGGCTTTGGAGTGCAGGTTCTTAGCCATCATCTGACTCCTGAATGTGGTCTTTCTGCAGAACCTTTCTCTCTCTCTCTCTCTCTCTCTCTCTCTCTCTCTCTCTCTCTCTCTCTCTCTTTCCTTCAGTACCAGGCATCAAACTCGGGACCTAGGGCTTCCCAGGCAGGTGCTTATGCTGCTGAGCTACATCCCTGGCCTCCTGCAGGACGTTTCAAACTGGTCCTAGACAGCAAAATCCTTTTGTCTCTTGGGTATGGAAAGTGAAGGATAGAAATCTATACATAGCTCCATGGAGAAAAACAGAGAAAGGAACGAAGATGATCGTCAGGGTCAACTGGAATGTGAGATGGGCGGGACAGAGAGATAAAAAGGGAAACACAGAGATCTAAAGTGACTACAGGAGACTACAATTGCCAAAACATGAAAGCCAGCCAATGCCAGCGTCTCTGAAGACAGTTGGCCGTTTTCCTGATGGTCAGGAGGTGACTCAGTTTGTTGGGGAGGGGGCATGGGAAAATAGAGGACGGGCATTTGACTCCTGACACGTGGGCTAAAGGCCAGGCACCTGGACATCAGGTGAAGACCATTGTAGGTGTGGCCTCAGCTGGGTGAGCTGCGGGCCTGTCTGCTGCTGTGGCCTGGAACCATCAGGACTTGGGGAGAAGCATCAAACTTCCACATGCCAGATTTACGAGATGTCATGAAGGTGGGGTTTATTACAGCCGTTTGCATTTTTAAAAAGCATCGTAGCAGATCTTAACAAGGGTCATTAGCAGACCCGCAATCCAAAGTCATAGAACTGATGAGTGCTGAACTACTTACCTAGTGTGTGGGCTGTAAGAGTGAAATCTCCCAGCACAAAAGCCAGCCTGGGGGCCTGGATGAACGGGCTCTAGTGGAAGCTTGCACTCAACCCCTTGAGTTACTCATCAACTCCTTCTCTTAATCAGAGGTCCCCTGTGGAGGCAGAGTATCGGGGTACCACCTTGAGACAGATCAGGGAAGGAGGCCTTGGAAGAGGCTCTTCCTTCAAACAAGGTCTGGGTTTGGATCCCACGTGAAACTCAGGGAGCCCCAAAACTTTCTTGTACCAGGAGTGCGGGATTCAGCCACATACATTCAAGAGCTGAATTGTACTTCACCACGCAATGTAAATTTATTGGAAGGAACTTAGACGGCTGGAGGAATAGAGTTTAAATGACATGTCACTTGCTATACTATCAACATTCCATGCTTGAAGCTGGAAGAATTTTTGTCCAACAACAGATACCCTCTGCCCTTCCCCCTCTTCCTCACAAGTCTTTTTTTCCCCCAAGGGGCTGTTCGTCCCACAATACATGCAATAGAACCCTACAGAAAAGAAAACAAAGAAAAGATAAACATGGGGTTTCAGGCCGTGGCTATTTTGAATAAGGAAAGTTATGCAGAGGCTGGCAAAAGAGTTAGGGATGGTTAGGGGTGCTCCTTGTTTGAGAGTTAGATTTCTGGGTACTTATTCTATGATCAAAATATCTAGCAAAACAACCAAATAAATACAAGTAGCCCTCAAGGAGCAGCTGGACAGAGAAATATAGCTTTTAGCTGCAGCATTTCTGCCAGTAGCCAGCAGTCCCAGGTGGCCAAGTCATGCCCTCTGTTCATGATCACGCTTTCTGATTAGTAGCAGAAACCTAATTTCTCTCCTACATTAAAGGTTCTACACCAATTAAGAAGCCATAGAGTCTGGAAACTGGGATGGTGACACCAGGAAGGAACACAGTGTCATATCTAAGGATGTCATATTGTGCACTCCTGCCAGATAAGGACTTGCTGTCCTTCCCCACACCCACACCCACCCCCAGGCTCCGGGTCATGCAAAAGTCCCAGTGACAGGGACAGAATGACAGATCTAGACTGGTGGTGATGGTGTGTCATGAGACAAGGATTATAATTAACACTGTTCTGTTAATTATAATTTAACTATAAATTAAATTTTAAAATAATTGAAAAGATACATAACAAGAAAAAGATCTTACAAATAACCTCATCAGTCTTAGGGAAATGCTCTTCATCTTTCCTTTCCAGTCTTTTTATAAATCTATTTTTACAGAGTTGAGAGTACACAGTTTCAGTTTCCATGATTATTTCATGTGCTGCTTTGCTTTCGGGACTGTTTTCAATCTGCTTTCCACTCACAAGAGAACTGTAGAAAGTATAGATGTCTTCCACTTTTGAGTAAACATCAGGACATACACAAGTTTCCATTTCATTAAAACATTTTCCATACACAATTTTTACTGTCAACATAATGTGCCCTTATATGACCATAGCAGGGCTTTCTTAGCCTTACCACAACTAGACCTCAGGGCTGCTTCCACAATTTTGGAAAGTAGTAATGAGTATCTCGATGCATAACTCACTGCCACCCCCATGTACACCCACACATTTAACATTATTTCTTCAGGACCAACTGCAGTGGTGCCTAGGTTCACAAATTTAATTCTATCCATGAATTTGATTCCAAACTGAATTGGTTGTGAACCTTATCAGATTCAATGGTTAGGTTCAATGTTGACCTTATGGGGTAATTTAATCCAGTTTATGAGCACTTTGGTATGCAACAGCCGTAATAGTGGACGGACTAAGCATCTGCTCAGGCAAGTGCAGGGACTGGAGTTTAATCCCTGGCACCACATGCTGTGCTGGCCCTGCTCTCAGGCGCGCTGAGCCGGCCACCGAGACCAGGTGTGGTGGCTCACGCCTGTCATCCCAGTGCTGGGGAGGCTGAAAACAGGAGAATCACTACCAATCTGAGCTGTGTAGTAAGATTTTGTACCAAATACATTAAAAAACCAAAATAATGGAGAGAACTGAATTCATGAACTAAGGTACCTCTGTATTAGAATTAGTGGTTGAACCAATATCAGCATTTTGAGTATTATTTTTTCAAATTATGAACTTGCTTGCCAGAAGTAAAATTTTATACTTTGTTAGAAAACATGGACAAGATCTACCCACTGTACCCTTATGGGTTATAGTAAAAAGAACAATTGCCCCCTGTGTGGCCACCTACACAAAGATATTGTGTTGGTTTTTCATTACCATAGTGAAATACCTGAAGCTGAGTAGTTTATAAAGAAAAGAGGGGCATTAAGCCTCTAGTGTGAGAGCCTTGAAGCCCAAGAGCAAGGGATCTCATCCATCAGCCTGTAGTGAGGTTTTCCTTGGCTGGGCAACATGCTCCTAAATGACATCAGGGTAGGTGTGTGTGCAGCAGGTAGAGATCACATGGTGACATGAAAAGCCAGGGCAAGCCTGGTGTCCCCTGAAAGCTATGCTAACCCACTATGAGCACCCCCCCCCAAAGACCTCAGATCTTCCACAGGGTCTCACTCTCACAGGTCCCTTGCCTCTTGACACTGCCATATTGGAGACCACACTGCTAATAAAGGATGCCTTAAGGGACACATCTAGCCCTTATCCAAACTATAGCAGTTTGCCATGCCCTAATCTCCAGATCCTATGAACAGACCACCTTTGATGCCACAGGGGTACTGAGGCTGCTATGCTACTGGCCATCAAATGAAAAGGTCACCCTGGATTATCAAGATGAGCCCAGTGGAATCATAAGGGGACTTATAAATAGAGGAGGGAGTCAGAACGGAATCAGAAACACAGCTACATGAAAATTGCTTGGAAGTGCGTTGCTGGTTTCAAAGATGGAGGAGAGAACCATGGGCCAATGAGAGTAGGAAACCTCTAAAAGCTGTAAAAAAAACAAGAAAGCAGTCTCTTCTGGAGTCTTTGGAGGGAATGCTGAGCCCCAACACCAGCACCTGGCCCTTAGCCCAATGAGACCTGTGTTGGATTTCTGACTGCAGAATGGGGGGAGGATAAAGTTTGTTGTTTTCATCCAACACATCTGTTATTGCATCAATAGAGAGTAACACACCAGCACTGAGAGTACTTAATTGGGGTTTTTGGTGGGTGGGCGCAGGGGACAGGATTTCCTTATACAGTTGATCTGGCTTTGGACTCACTTTGCAGCCCAGGCTGCCCTCAAAGAATTTGTATTTCTTTGATGTGGACCCAGGATAAAGCACATCTGTTGTTCTATCTGCCCGGAAAATACCCTTCTTCTAAGAAATGCTTCTTCTAAGCACGTGGTCCAGAACAGAGCTGAATGAGGAGCCAAGTTAAGCTGCCAGCATCTTTCTTTGTCATTTAAGTTCTGACACTACAACAAAACAAACCCCAGTCCTCTCACTCTGCTGGCACGGAGGGCAGGGGTGAGTCACTGCAGCTGCAGAGGCCTGTGCTCCTACCTGCACCCAACCAGTCCTACCTGCACCCTGAAAGCAGGGTGCCGATCTGCAGAGCAGAGCCGGGAGCAGGACAGGGCAGAAGGGCTCAGAGGGTTTGGTCACTGAAGCTACTCTGCTCTTCGTTATAGGACCCTCTGAGGGCATGTCTCTTGCTAAAAGTTGCATTTGCATTGTTTCTTATCTCTTATCAGCAGCAGGGATAATATTTCTGCCACTTTCCATGAATTAAGGCTTCATATTGAAATTGAAAGAGCCTGGGACCTGGAAGTTGATGGGACCCGCATGGGTGAATCAAGGGAGACGGGTCAGGACCTAGCATCAGCCTCTGATCTTAGGTTGGGAAAATTGCATTTCTTCCTTTCATGTTACCAAGGCAGATGGTTAGACTATTTTTGAGGGTCTCCTGGGATTCAGAGTATGTGCCCTTCAGAACTGTGCTGCAGGAGATGTGGTATGAAAATTCCAGAGTAATGAAATATGCCTGTGATTTTGTATCGCCTTTGGTGGGGCTGGGGCAGGGGTGAGTGTGAGAGCAAGAGCGAGAGTGAGACAGAGAGACAGACAGGCTGACAGACAGAGACAAGCAGAGAGGCAGATAGAGAGTACTAGAAGAAGGGAGCCTCAAGGAATAGCTGGACAGACAAATACAGCTCTTAGCTGTAGCATTTCTGCCAGTAGCCAGCCGTCCCAGGTGGTCAAGTCATTCCCTTTGTTCGTGACCATGCTTTCTGTTTAACAGCAGAAATCTAATGTCTCCCCTACATTAAAGGTTCTGCACCAATTAGGAAGCCATAGAGTCCTGAAACTGGGATGGTGACACCAGCAAGGACCACAGCGTCATATCTAAGGATGTCATATTGTGCACTCCTGCCAGATAAGGACTTGCTGTCCTTCTCCACACCCACCCCTAGCCCCCAGGTCATGCAAAAGTCCCAATGACAGGGACAGCATGGCAGACCACAGTAGCCCTGAACTTCCTTCCTCACTTCCTCCTGCTGAGCCCTAGGGAGGTGTGCAGGGCACAGCACAACTCTCACATCTTATAATATTTTTGGAGTTGGCTATTTGGCAATAGAGCCTCTTAGAATGAAACCGTATTTGGATGAAGAGTCAAGGTCTAAAAAATCCTAAATCTGCCAAGTTGAAGTGTGTGATTGCTCAGTTACTAATGTGGTTATTTTCCAAACTTTCCTAATGATAAGAATCACTTGGAGTAATTATTAAAAATGCAAATTCCCAAGCCCTTTCCCTAGAGACTTTGTGCATCTGAGGTACTATTCAGCACCTGTACTGTTACTAAATTCCCCAGGAGG
Source organism: Capromys pilorides (assembly GCA_004027915.1). Classification (NCBI taxonomy): domain Eukaryota; kingdom Metazoa; phylum Chordata; class Mammalia; order Rodentia; family Capromyidae; genus Capromys; species Capromys pilorides. The sequence goes on from PVKN010004485.1 coordinate 5,686, forward strand.
TTTCTGTCATCGAATACATTTGGAAAACTGCCCTGACTTCCTAGCCCAACAGGAAATGGTTTGTGAGGCCACACGGCCCTGATCAGAGAGAGGAATCTTCTACACTGTGCTCTTCCTCAGGAATCTCGTGGACGCCGATGAAAGAAATGATTGCAACAAGAAAATTCTAGAGAGCCATTCTGAGTGTCCGGAGAACTCACTCCTTGCTGAAGATACAGCGGGATTCACTGCCCGTGGCCCTGAGCTCACCCTCTCCACCTAGCTGGGTGCACTTAAATGCTGAGCCAGTATCTGTTGAATATTGTTCTTTTCATTCCATGTAGATTGTGGCACCTACAACAGTGACCACGGAGCACAGCGTCTGCTGGAGGTGGTTGTAGTAATCGTGTAATAAGTGAGAAGAGGCAGGAAGACTTGACCAAGAGGAGCGAGTGCACACAGGAGCCCTGAACTTGTTTGCTGGCAAATCGTCCTTGCTATGAAATCATCAAATAAGCTAATGCTCGAAGCATTGCTTCCACACACCTCCCAATTCATGCATTTTCTGCAAATATATAGAAATAATACTGGGCTGGCAAGATAGCTCAGCGGTCTAAAGCGCCTGTTTAGGCAAGCTTAGGCAAGCACTCAGGGATCATGGTTCAATGCCTGGCACCACATGCCACTCCAGCCCCAGCCCCAGGGTGGGTTGAGCCACCCCCCCAAAAAAAATGTTAGAAATAATGTTGAACATGTAATGAACACTCACTATTTCTAGGCACTATCTGCATATTTTATTTTCACTTGCTCAGTGAGCACCCCTCAGAACTCCACCAGTAGGTGTTAGTATCATCCTCCTATTTGTATATGAAGAAACTGAGGCTCAAAGGCACAAAGAAACTTGCCCTGCACTGCTGCTATGAAGATAGGAAAGCCAGGATGTGAGCACAGGCAGGGAATCTTCAAAACCCAGGCTGTTAATCACCACACTAAGCTGCCTCCCAATGAAAGAGGAAAAATAAATCATACCTCCACATTTCAAAACAAACATCTCCATGGATAAGAAACAAGAAAACCAATGTGAAGAAAGTCTGCCAACAAAAGCAGTGCTCAGGAGATGAGCAACGTCCACATGAAAAGAAAACAGCGGAGCAGGATGGAAATGGCCATGAGAGCAGCAATGTTCAAGATTCTCAAAAGATAAGGAAAGCAATGAACAGGGCTCAGTGGATAGGAAAGAGGAACAATCCACAGCCCTGGAAATGAAATACCCAGTACTAGAGCAGATGAGGACGCTCCAGACTGAATGCAGTTAAATAAATAATTAGTGTTTGGGAAGATGAGCCAGGGGAATTCACACAGAACACAGCACAGAAGGTTGAAAATTATTATGAGAGGGAAAATATTATGAGACATGGAAAACTTTGAGAGGCTGCCTCCAGAAGGAGGTGCAACAGGAAGAATTAGAGCAAATGGATTCTCCAGGGTCCGCAGACAGAAAACACACAGTGAATGCTAAGGGGAATAAAATAATAAATCCATGCAGAACATCAGGAATAAATAAGAAAACCTTAACAACAATCGAAAGAAAAAAGGGAGTTCTGTATAATAGATTCTGAAACTGAAACTTAAGGAGAAGATGGAGAGGGCTTTGAGCTCCATTTCACTGAAACAGAAGTAGCTGCCTTACACTGGGAGAGAGGCCTGTGTGTCAGCCCCGCGCTCGGTAGGCTGGGGCAGGAGAGTCGACGCGAGTTGGAAGGCAGCTTGATTTTCACAATGAGTCCAACACCGGCCTGAACTACGTAGCAAGATCTTGCTGGCAAAAGCAAAGAAACACAAAACAAAAGAGAGAAAGGACATGTAGGGAAAAAAATTAGTAGTAGTAGCAGCAGTATGGGCATAAACCAGGTAAGTACAGTGGGGCTCTAGTAAATATCTGTTGTTGGCAACCTCAGAAGCACCACTTCTGGGGAGCCTCTTTCCCGACTCTCACTGCGCGATTCTAGTCCTGTCCCCAGACGCTTGGCTCTGAAGGTGCCAGCTCTGAGGTGGGCAGGCACTTGCTCCAGGCCTCGGTTGGTTGTCAGTGCTTGATCAAAGTCCTTTCCTGAGGTTGTTGACCTGGAAATCAGATACAGAGTAATAAGAAGGCCCACAGAGAAAAACAAAGACGAGGAAGAGTCAGTCATATCAGTGTCTGAGGATCTCTTCCTAGCTAAACGTCTGCTCTTCCAAATCTTACATGAATCTCCCCCAAATTCTCCCTCTTAACTAAAATTATAAGAATTAAAATGATATTATATAATGTGAAGTCATGAGATTGATATTTTGTTTTTCTCTACTATTTGCCTGTTTTCTTTTGGGAAATATTTTTTTGCTTTGTCTACTGAGTCTTATGTGGTTTTCTGTTCATTTTAAATGTGTAATATTCCCAAACCCAATTTCTATTTTTCTGACCCCAAATTTCCATCCCCCCACTTCTCAGCCAAAAACTTCCCCATCTTATACACATTTAAGCCCAGGACCTCAACATCATCAACTCTTCCTTCTCTTAATTTAAACTCCCAGCCCCAAACCTCCACTTCGAATCTCTTCCTATTCGAGAAATTTCATAAATCTTTGTCTTCACAGAGTCACCCAATGGATGAATCCAGGTATCATTGTCCCTCGTTGCTGCATATAAACTGGAATAACTTTCCTGGGGGAAAATTTAGAAATATCTTGATTGTTTTCAATAATCCTGAGAACTATTTGTAGCTTTAGACACAGTATTTGTGCCCTACGGTTAAGGGAGAGGGGAAAAAGACAACAAAGACCTAAACAAGCAGACAAGGACAGGGTTGGGATTTTCTCAGTGGCAGAATTCTTGCCTGGTATTGCAGGAGATCCTGGGATCCACCCCCAGCACCGTGTAGAACAAACGGGTAGAGCCGAATAAGGAAGTGTGTGATAATGAAATGTTTTAAGATAATATTTAATAGATGATTGCTTTATATATAATGTAGATAAGAAAGGACGTGAGACATATACACAATAGAGTTTTAATTTTGTTTAAAGTGTTGGTAAAATTTGGTGGTTATTCTAAACGGGGTCCTGTCACCCTCTCCATCCCTCACTCTCAACCTGGCCCCTGCTCTTCTCCCTGGGCATCAGACGGGGCTGGAAAGCGGCAATGCATGGGGTTTGGGGCTTTTCTCAGTTCAGGGTATAAAAATCCCACATGTGCATGGTTTAAAGAGGGTGGTTTTGAGGATAACACAGACCTGCACACAACCAAAGGCTGGTCCTCATTATTTTTTACAATAACACAACCCCACACTTAGTATGTTTTGATTCTTACCCCTACATGTGTTGCATACTGGAGGATTTTTACTGCATTTGTGTATTTACCCTGAAAAGAAATAAGTGAAAGAAACATGAACAGAGACTCCCTCTGTGTGATGGGAATTTGATGGTTTAAAAATTCTCCCATGACTTTAAATAATTTGGAAACCAACATTGCCAGTAGCTGTTTACCACTAGATATTGTATTTTACCTTGTGGGATCCTAGTCTCTACCATTTAGAGAGCTTGCTTTTTTTCCCCGGTGTAAGGGATACTTCGGTGAACATCTTGGTATCCATATCTCTGTGCCAGCTGAGCCCTGCAGAATTAGGATTACAGACACATGATTGGTTGACTGATTGATTGATTTGGTACTGGGCATTGAACTCAAAACCTTGCACTTGCCAGGCAGGAGCTTATGCCACTGAGCTATCTCCCTGGCCCTACAAACACATGAACTGAAAAGGTCCTGCCTTGCCCCTCCCTCCTTAGGGGACAGACAGCATTTACAGAAGCAATGGCAATATATAGTAAGCCCCTTCCTGGAGGAGAGGAAGAGGTGGCTCTCAATCCTGGTGGGAAGCAAGCTGCCTGGAAGAGGCAACATTTGGATTGGGCTTCTCAGACAGAGCTGGGAAGAAGGAGCTCATCTCCTTGGGAACCACAGAAAGCTGATCTCAGCCAGCTATTTCTGTGGTTCCTGAGAGTTGCAAAAACAGCCCTTTGCACAGAACCAGAGAATATGGGTCTCAGTCTGGAGTCCCCTTGGGAACGTGGCAGCTGTCACCAGAGGGGAAGACCACCATCATCCCCTCCCTGCCAGTGTCCAGCCTTGGAGCCTTCCGCAGCTGCCTTCCAGCTCCACCAGAACCCACCACAAGGTCATCTTGATACTCCTGCCTCGATGCCTCCTCCCCAGGGAGCAGGACAGGGCGGCCATTCCTTGACAGTCCTGGGCCCTGCAGCAACGCCTGGCCTCCCGTTCCTTCAGCCTCTCAGCACATCCTGCCAAACCCCAACTCCTGGGGTCAGAGGAATGTTGAGCAATCTTTGGAATTTTTTCTGCGGAAAGAAGTACTTTCAAATTCCACTCAGGCCTCCTGAGCAGGGCACACTGCCTGCAGCCTAGAGCCTGGGCCTGCAGCTCCTGCAGGCATCCGGGAGCTCTGGGGCAGTTTTCAGTGTTTGTTTTCTCCTCCTGCTGGCAGGGTTGCAGGAGACTGTCATGATGAGGTCATGAGGCCCTGCCTTTCTCCCTGCAGTTACGGAGCAGCCAGGGCCTTTCTGTCCTCACCTATAGGCTCAGCATGCTCAGGGTGTGTTGGGAAATGGCCAGGCTCAAAAGGCAGGTGGAAGTGGCCCTCTAAGTGTTAGAGCCCCAGCCCAGGCTGTACCTCTGAATACCACCATCACTGTCGGGTCATGCCCTTCCCAGGGCCTGGCTGAGGTCTGGGGCTCAGAACCTGCTGTCTCTCCAGCTTCCTGAGGCTGCAAGATCATGTGCAGTTTTGATTGTCTGGGCATAATCCAGCAGTGTCTTGCAACTAGGAATCAGTTTAGCAGGAAAGCCTTCTTGACAGCCTCCCATTAGGCCCAATTCTCCAGTACAGTCTTACCCCCCCACCACCACCACCCCCAACACACACATATACCTTGTGCCTCTCCTTCTAAGTCTTAGCCCTATAATTAATAATAGCTGTCTGGATATTTGCATATTTGATCAGTGCACCAGAGAGGAGGGGCCCTACCTATCTCGTCCATGGCTGGATCCTGATGGCAGGGTTAAATGCATAATGGGCGCCTATAGATGACATCATGCTGGCAAGGTTTCCCAAGGGGGTGGGATATAAGAACTCTTGTGCCCAGGCATGCGCTTCTTCAGTTCTTATGCCAGACTTGGTCACCCCTTCAAGCATGGCCCCATTTTGGGCCTCAGTTTCCCTCTACGCTCCAGTTCTCCCAGTTTCTGTTTCATCTACAATGGTGTAGATGGGAAATCAAAGGGTTATAACTGAAAGTGAAGCAATGTTGACAGCCTTTTGTCACCCTGGCTCTGGGGCAGGGCCTCACTCACCAACATACCTCCTATTGATCTTAGGTTTTTGTAAGTTGGAAAGCCCTCAAAGCTTGTCATACCCACTATTCTGTCTGTACTTCCCATCAGCACTTCAAGGCCAAGATGTTACCCTTTTCACTGTATGGAAGAGGAAACCACCATGCCAGAAGAGTGACCATCTCTGGAAAGAGATGGGTAAGGTCTCCAGCTCCTGGGCAGCCCCCAAGGTGATGGTGGCAGGCAGGTAGCAGGTAGGAGCCTGAGATGAGCAAGGGAGGATGCAGTGCAAGCACCTAGAGTGATGGTCAGGCCTTTGTGGCAGGAATGCAGCCACCTCAAAAAGAGGATGGGTCCAGAAACTTGCACTCCACGAGCCAAGTAGCTATGAGAGTCCTGTATTAATTTCTCTCATCTCCCTTTGAAGGAAATCATAAACCCTCAGAAAAGTTCCAGTCGGCCTCAGCTGTGCAGATGGGAACCAAAAGGCTGTTTGCATCTGAGCTGGCACCTGAGAGCTTCAGGGGCAGGGCCCAGGTGGGAAAATGCTGCAGGGTAGAGGGTGCAGGGGACAGGAGGGACAATGCTTATTGCTTCCCAACCCTCACTCTGATACCTACAGAGGATCAGGACTTACTGTGAAAAAAAAGATGGGGGGGGGGGGCATTTCTGCCATTAAAAGAAGTAGGTTGAGGGGCCAAAGATATAGCTCAGATCCATAAGTGCCTGCCTGGCAAACACAAAGGCCCAAGTTCGATCCTTGGTACCGGAAAAAAACAAACAAACAAACAAACAAACAAACAAACAAAAAAAAACCAAAAAAGCTAGATTGCCATGGCTACCTTCTAAAGTTGTTGTGATTACGTTATTCACAAAACAAACCCTTATTGAGTTTTGAAAGCTGAAAAAACCACCAGCCAATCACACACTGATCAATCAATTAAGTGATATGACGTGCTAGAAGATGCTTGTTTCCACGGGGTAGAGGGGAACCAGCAAAGTGGGAAAAGACACAAGGGGGTTCTGGGGTGTGGGCAAGGAGCAGTAGCGAATGCTACAGTCAAGGTGGGTGTTCACTGAAGGGGAGATGGAGTCGTGTAGGAGTCAGGAAACATGCACCCCAAGTCAGGGAGATCGGCCCTGTGTTGAGGAGCAGGATGAGCCATCCAGGCTGTGGGCTGGGGAGCTGGGGTGAAGGGGGATGAGTCTGTAGTGGGCTTAGGAACCCACTGTGGAATGTAGGAGCCCATGGTGAGAAAAGACCCAGGGGCCGGGAGACTCCTGCTGGGAAGCTGCTGCCATAACTCAGGTGAGGAGCAGGAAATTCTTGGTGCCATCTGAGTGAGAGGAGATGGCAGGAAGAGGCTGGGGGCGGTGGGGGCAAGTGAAATATATGCTGATAGTTGTGGGGTCTAATGCGAGAGAAAGAGGAATCAAGATGTGTCCATGGCTTCCAGCCTGAGCCCTGGGAGAATGCAGTTGCCATTAATTTAGATGACGCCTGTTATAGCTACCTACTGCTGTCTGGGCCAAGTCCTGAGTCAGCCACTTTACATTCAGATCCCACTCAATCTTTTTTTTTTTTTTAATCTTTTATTTATTTGGTACAGGGTCACACTATGCAGCTCAGACTCATAGTGATCCTCCTGTCAGCCTCCCCAGCGCTGAGATTACAGGTGTGCATCACCATGCCAGTTTCAGTGCTCCTGAGTTTCCAGGTTCAGCACGGTATGGGTACTGGGGATCAAACGGGGATCCTTGTGCTTACCAGGCAGGCACTTAGACCACCCACATATCTCCCCAGCCCTGATCCCACTCAATCTTCAGAGTTTCTAAAAGTCAAAATTAGTCCCCTCAGCCCAGAAAGGGTAGTTAATTGACCATAGTCACCAGGCAGGTAAGTATAGAGTTCAGAGGCTGAAGAGGTCTAACCCCACGGGACAATACATGCATCTTATCTCGGAGGGCTGTACATGGTCTTTCTTCTTGTCTGAGTTGGCACAGACTCACACGTCACTCTTTTCCCCCAGTTCCAAGCTACCTCAGTGCTACAAGTTTTCCAGGCCTGTTTTCTGTGTGCTGGGGCTTCCCTTGGACATATTTTAAAACTCCTTATTTGAATATCCGAAATGAAGTTGAGGACTACAGTGTTTGGAGAGTTCATCAGAGGCCTTGGGCAGATGAGTCTTGGGCATATGGTCAGGAGATAGGTGGGATGGAACATGGCAGGCCCAGCGGCAGACCCAAGGAGAGTCTAGGCTTCCTGTAAATGTGGCCAGCTCTAAACTGCTCTCTAGAGACAGACAGGAAATGCATGCAGACTGGAAGGGTGAATGTCTACAAGCCCAGCCTGACTTGGGGGGCCTGGGTCTAGACTCCATCATCCCTGCCCGGGGGGGCTCCAGATCTCCTCTCCTCTCCTCATGACTTCCAGCTGACCCACAGGCACGTCTTCCTCTCATGGGCATCACCAACCTTTGAGTGCCAGGATGCTAAGAGGTAACCTAGCAACCAACTCAGTATTCCTGGATTGACCTCTGGGTTCCAAGTGGAGGGGTACTGAAGGGTCGGGGTACGACCCTAGCACCTGTCAGAGCCAAGCAGAGGCTCTAATCGTCTACAAGCTCTTGTTCTGTCCTCATGTGCACATGCACTGTCTGCTTTAATTCTCTTAGCTGTCGAGTTGAGACAAAGCCGAAGTTCGGAGAGGTTCAGAGAGCTTTAGAGTGTCTAGACACTGCTTATTTGAGAAGCATCTGTGGAGTGAAAGCCTATTCAACAAGTGGTGCTGGGAAAACTGATTGTCTGTTTGCAGAAGATTAGCACTGGGCCCTTATCTCATCACATACTAAATTAAAGTAAAAATGGGTCAAAGGTCTAAACATTAAAACAGAAATACTAAACCTACTAGAAAATAAAATAGGTGAAACTGGGGATGGGGATTTAGCTTAGTGGTACAGCACCTCCATGGCAAGTGTGAGGTCCAGAGTTCAATTCTCAGTACAAAAAAATAGGTAACTTGGTGTTTTCAATAGGTGTTGGAAAGGATGTTCTAGACAAAGTATTGTACTACGACAGCAAGAAAAAAAATGGGGTATCAGACGAAAAAGCTTCTGTACAGCAAAAAAAATTAATCAGTAAGGTGAAGAGACAACCTACAGCATGGGAAAAAGTTGTACCAGCTACTCCTCAGACACAAGACTAACACCACACCTAGTATAACAAAGAATCCAAAAAACATCAAACCACCTAAGATGAAATATACATTCAAGAGATGGGCAAGAGGAATGAACAAACACCTCACAGAGGAAAAAATACAAATGGTCAACAAATAGAATGGAAAAAAAGTTCAACCCCCGGGCACTTGACCAACACAAATTAAAACAACACTAAGCACTATCTTACTCCAGCAAGAATGATAATCGTTAAAAAACCAAAACAATAACAAATGTGGCTGTGGCTGTGGTGAAAAAGGAACCCTTCCTCCTTGTTGGTGAGAAGGCAAACTGCATGACCATCATGGAAATCAGCATGGGAACTCCTCAAAGAACTGAAATGAGAAATTCCGTGGGACCCAGAGATGTCCCTGCTAGTGTCTCCCCCAAAGAGCTTCATTGACATAGTACAGCGATACACAGAGACCCATATTCATAGCAGCGTAGCATATAATAGCTAAATTGAAAGCAGTCTGTATCACTATCAGCAGAAGACTGGACAAAGAAAATCTAGTGTCTGTATATAATGGAATACTACTCTGCTATGAAGAATGACAGATTTGAGACTTTTGTAGTAGCCTGCCCTGCCATTACCAGACCTTCCAGGAGGCCTGTGCCCCTGCATTCAGGGCTTCAGGAGGCCAGTTCACAGGTGCTCTGAGCCCTGAAATTGCTGCACACCGAAGGCTGCTGACCCAGACATCTCTGAGCCTTGGTATGGAGCGTTGGGGTGGGGGCAGGGCTTTGAGCTGTGGTCAGAGTCAGGAGCCCAGCCTGTAACAGGCACACACACACCTGCCTGAGGACCCTCGACCCTCGAGGTCTCCCCTAAGCTCCATTGTCCCCTTGCAAACTCTAATCCACCACAGCCTATCTGAATGCTGAGTCTGCTCCACTTCGGTGCCGGAGTTGCAGCAGAGAGCCAGGGGGCTTTCATGTGTTGCGGGCCCTGGTGGAGGCCCGAGATGGACCGGAGAGGGCCAGGGGAGCGCACAGACAGCCTCTGTTGGCCGGGAGGCCAGAGAGCGCTGTTGTTTGCAAAGGAGCAACCTCCAGCTGGGGAACAGGGCATCTTTGTTTGTGTTGTTGCTGCTGGTGTGGCTGCTCCTCCCCCTCCCTCCAGCTAGGGTCCTTTTTCTTTGCCTACTGTCAGCCTTGGGACCAGGGAAAGGGAGACAGCAGTGAACAGAGACCGAGGGGTCTGCAGCCTTGAAATGCAGTTCAGGCCCCATAGCCTATCAGGTGTGACCCCTTCCACCAGAGGCTATGGCAACACGGGAGCCCTGTGCTCACAGTCGCAGGCCCCATGCCCATCCCTGCTGGCCTGGCCTCTGCTCACAGCCCCACCAGAGCTCAAAGCACTCTAGTGACTCAGCTGCAGCTCTGTGTCATTCCTTGTTAGAAACCTAGAGGGAGCCTTGATGGATAAAGTTCCCAGTCCAGAGGTGGTAGGTAACATGCCCAAAGCCGCACAGCTGACTGTTGCAACTAGCTCTGCGTGGTCTTGAATGGATCTTCTTCCTCTTCTTCACGGGTCCCTCCCAGACGCCAGCCCACTCAGGCAAGCGCGCACTGGGCTGGGCTGAGGGCCCTCCACACATGTGGTGCTTATCACGCAACCGCTGCCTCCCAGGATTTCGCAATGAGTCCTGCTTTCTGCTTACACGGATAGGCCCGGAGCGACAGGAGAGCAGAGGCATCCCTTGCTTCTGTCCAATGGCCGTCCAGGCCGCCGCTCCACCCAGGCCAGCGTCAGGGCCCAGCAAGCCCTGGCTCTATGAGAGGTGACATATGCAAGGGCCTGGGGAGCAGAAAGCTCAGATGGCTCAGACCTTTTTCCTCTGAGGAGAGAAAGGCGGGGAGATGTCGCTAGATGCCAGCTTAGGAACAGGACTATAAAACAGGGAGGCGGCCAGATTTATTCAGATTGGTCTTGCAGCAGGCTCTGCTCCTAGAGCCAACTGAAATACTCAGAAGTGAAGGCCAGCAAAGTCTCCATGGAGGCTTCAGGAGGATGCCCAGCCTGGAGGGAACAGGCCAAGGAGGCCCCGGCAAGGCAGAGATGCCCAGAGAGGTCTGCAGCTCCCTGACAGGCGGACGCTGGGACTTCTCTACAAGGCCCTCCTCCTGGGATGAACTTGTGCCCCTTCCTCTGCAGTCACAGTCGCCCCTGCGTATCCTGTCTTCCTGTGAGATGTGAGGAGCCTCGAGTTGGGCAGCAGCAGCAGCTGCCAGCAATGTGGCCGGCAGGGACTGCCTTCAAAGGACCTGTAAAATACCGGGGAAAAAAACAAGCACAAAGCATGCCATGGCTGACTAAGTGGGCCACGTGGTGAAGCAGCAAGCCCCTGGTGAGCAGACGCGGCGGTGGGGCCAGGGCAACGCATCCACCCGGCCCAAACATCAGACAGGCATGTTCCTACTTCCGGTCTGTCCCGCTGCCGGCCCCCACCTTTGGTCCTATGCAGAGCAGGGACCATAGCCAGCAGCAGAGGCTAGGGAATAAGCGCATCGTAAATCAGCTGTCCTGCGGCGCCTCAGTCACAGCTTTACTCCTATCCTGGGATTACAGCTCCCAGGGCACAGACACTGTCGGCCACTAACCCAGGCCATCAACACTTCCTGAGTGACAGGCCGACTCTGGTGTGGGGGCTGCAGGCCACAGAGTTAGGAAAGATGGCACACAGGTAGAGAGGACTCGACAACGACTCGGCGAAGGGCAACAGCCATCTGCTGTGACATTTCCCAGAGCAGGTTCTTTGGTTGCCACTTCTAAATCTTCACACTTTTCCCACGGCTGGAACTTCCTCACCTCCTCCAACCTGCTAGGCCCCACCTCTGCTCTGAAATCAGATTCTAGGGAAGCTGTCTTGCTGCCTGCCTAGTCCAGGGGATCTGCTGTTCTCGGGGTCCTCATCTCAGGAGCCCAAAGATCTGTCAGCAAGCTCTAGCATCCGCCTCTCAGGTCCTTCCTGAGTCCAAGCAAGTTTTCACTCATTGAACTCTTCCAAGTACCCCTTCCAAGGGTATTTGGGATCTGCAATGGGGAAGACTAAGTGGTGTGAGCCAGGTCGAGCCCCTGGGGTCCACAGCCTCAATGGGGGCGAAGGCTTGTGTGGCCAGGAGGAGCTAACTTTACCACGTAGCCACAGGTCAATGTCCAATGAGCAGAAGGGTCATTGCCTTTTTTTGTTTTGTTTTTCTTTAAACTTATCTTTTTGTTTATGGCAGCTCTTGTCATAATATCTAAAAGCTAGGAACAAATCATGTCCCTTATTTGGGGACCTCAGAGGAAAGGGATAAAAGAAGGATAGTGTGCCTAAGGAGAGTCACCTAGAGAGAGGATGTTCTCTCAGGCTCCCACAGAGAGCAAACTGGTCAAGCAATGGCCGTGACTCGTCCTGATGGCTAATATTGGCAACAGCTCTACAAAGCACTGTACATGGTTCCAAAGTTAATCCTGAGGGGATCTGACCCTGGAAGATACAAATGATGAATGATCAATTATACAGGTTGGGCCTTAACTTGCCCTCGATCACCCAACAGAAAAGCTTTATTACAAGACATAGAATACAGAACTAGATCAGAATGATGAGCCATAAGAGGCTTATACCAACAACCTCCAACAATGCCAGTTTCACTGGTATCTCACTACAATTGTGGAACATTAGACTATATATACAACTACTCTCTCTTTGTACAAAGAGAAGAAAAAAATTTTGTTGTTGCTGTTTTTCCTTTTTTCTTTCTTTCTTTTTTTTTCTTTTTCTCTTTCTCCCCTACTAATACAGATTAGAAAATTTATCATGTGTACACACTGTGCTCTTTATAACTACTATGGGGAAAACAAGATTCAATGTATCAATTATTATGAAGGTACTACTAGTATGTTTTGAAACTATCATATTGTTATTTCCTATTGAAAATTAAAAATAAAAAAAAGAAAAAAAATCATGTCCCTTAAAGTCGTTACCTATAAAAATTTCCATTTTTGTGAAACATCTTCGTGTCTGTAGTGGTGAGGATAAAACTCAGACCTCATGCTTGACAGGCAAACACTACCACTGCCCTCTTTTCTATCTGTTAAATTTTTATCACGTATATTTAAGGTATACAATAATGTAATATGTATATATGTAGAAAAATAGCTACCATGATGGAAGAAATTAACATATTCATCATTTCAATAGCTTTTCACATTTTCTCCGTGGCAAGAGCCACAGGTCCTTCACTCATTTAACGAAAGTTCTGAACACAACACACTGTGATTAATCAAAGCCTCTAAGGGCTGGAAAATACCCAATTTCTTGAAGAACCTGAACTTTGGAAGAGTTGGACAGGTGAAGGAAAAGGGAAGGATTTCTGGAAAGAGGGAATTGCTTCAGTCAAAAGTAGAAGGTTGTGGGGTTGGGGAGCTAGCTCAGTGGCACACACTGGCCTGGCAAGAGCAAGGTTCTGAGTTCAATCCCCAGTACCAGAAAGAAAGAAAGAAAGAAAGAAAGAAAGAAAGAAAGAAAGAAAGAAAGAAAGAAAGAGAAAGAGAAGAAAAAAGTGGAAGGTTGAAAAGATGCAGGCCAATAGATACCACTCTTGTGTCTCTTGCCTACAGCAGACGTTATTAGTTGATTATAGCACTCTTTCCCCCTAACTTAGAGTGCAGACTCCTAATGCAGCCATCACCAATCATTTAAGACCAAGAGATGGAAATATGTCTATTAGCCTTTTAGTCTAGAGCATTTAGAAGATATATGAAAATGGATCAAGCTGGAGCAGAAAACTGTGCCACTGTGAAGAGGAGAAGAAAGGCCAGTTCTTTGAGTCATCAGATGGCAGGGCTGGAATAGACCATGAGATCTAGCTCCTTCATTTTCACTAAGGAGTGTAAGGCTTAAAGTGCTTGCCCAAGGACTATGGGAGCTATTGGCAGGAGTTCTGGATTTCAGGTGTCCTAACCCCTGGGCAGCAGACTGGGGCCACATGTTCAGAAGCTGCTGAGTTTATACCTGATCTTGTGAGATCCAGGGTTGGCTACACAGGAGCCAAGGCGACAAGAGAAGGTCTTCTGAGCTCTCTGCATTCATTCTGTACCCCAGAACACTCTCCCTCCTCCTTGGTCAAACTTCCATTCCTTGAGTGCTAGAAGCCCATGGCATGGTGGAGGGGATGTTAGGGGGAGGCACACGTTCAGTAGGGACTCTGAGACACAGTACCTGACTTCTCGCCACTTCTCTCCTCCTAAGGAAGGCACTTTCTCCCAGAGCTGGCCCTGAGGGGATGAATTACCAACAAAGAATCGCCTGCTCTCCCAGCTTCTAGACCACAGGGAGCCACCAGAGGATTTTGAGAATAAAAGTATTATGATAAAATTTATGCACACAAAATATTATTAAGGAAGAGTAAGGCATCTTATTTCTTTTGGGGGAGTAAATACTTCCCAGTGAGATATTCCTGAATGAGTCAGAAAACTCTGTGGAATGGACTCCTCTAAGGTCTGAGGGCTCAAAGGGATGGGTTACTCTATGGAGCTGACAGGAAACCTTAGACCTCATCTCTAGAGCTGTGTTGGGGTAGAAAGAAGAAGGCCTTGCCTTCATGCACAATCCCATGAGATCAACGTCCATGAGGTTTCCAGCAGGGATCAGGGACAGATTCAGGAGCCATTGATAGCTACAAGAGCTTTAGGTGGTTTCCAGGCTTTCCAAGGCCCACCTCAAGTGGACTTGGCACTTTTGTTATTTGTTTCTCTGAAGATGTAAATAGCATGTTTAATGAGCTTGTCTCAGATAGTAGGATAAAGTAGGGAATTGGGGAGACTGTGTCTCTCTCCACAGGCAGGTTCTGAGATCAGACTCAGGGGTAGTGGGAGGCAGTCTCCAAGGGGAGGAAGAACAGGTGGTAGCAAGAAAAGTTCAGAGAAGGACACAGCCTACAGGAGTCTTTTCAGCGTACATGGGTCATGGAGGAAGCTCCCTGGCCAGAGAAACAATAGAACTGAGCAGCAGAAGCTCTTATTAGACCCTAAGTAGGTAGTCTTATTAGACTACCTACTTCCAAGGAAGAGACCGTGAAGCACAGCCCTGCCACCCCTCTCCCACGCAGTCCCAGATTCTGGAGGTTCCGTGCACAAGCTGTAACCTTGCTGGTGCAGAACGGACTTTATCCCCATCCCTAACCAAGTCAGAAACAGTTCCCACTGTGGCAATGGTGGGATGGGGGGGCCTAAAGGAGACAGCACTCTTCCTGCCCATGGAGTGTCCATCAGAGCAGTAGAAGGCACTGGACCCAGAGAGATGAGGTCACGGTCCTCTTCAGAGCTGTGGCTGACATCCTGTTTTCCGACTGCGTGATCGCTTCTCATGGCCCTTCCTTTCTAGGGCAGCTGACTGTTGCTCAACCTTTGTTTCTTTAAATGTGACCCCCGGGGTTTCCAGCTTTTGCACCTTCGTGTCTTTCCTCTATGGTTCCTCTTTTTAAACTTCTCGTTTGGTTTACTACTGCTCCTGCATCCCTGAAGCCAGGTGTCCCCCAGTTCTCCTTGTCACTTCTCCTTGGCGATACGCATGCTCAGGAGACTCTCGCCGCAGCTCAGCTGTGATGGCTGCTTGCTCCTAGCGACTTCCGCATTTATTCCTCCAGCCCTGACCAGCCCTTCTGCTCCGGGCCTTTATTCCTAATACCTCGCTTATTTCTGGGGGGTCTTCAGGAGCTGTGTACAAGCCAAGCTGTTGGTCACACTTCAGCAGCCAGGCCTGCAGATGAGGCTCTCCTGGCTCTGAGACCTGAGCCCCATTCACAGCCTCCTGCTGGAGGCTGCTGGCTGGCTCTGGCTCTAGCTCTAACCACTCACTCCGCCTTTTGCTCTTCCCTATGTGCAAGTAGGATTTAGGTAACCCCAGCAAGGGGCTGAGTCTCTGGTGCTGGTCCCGGGGCATTCAGAGCCCCTCCACTTAGGGCCATTCTCAGGAGTACTTCACTGAGAGATCACAGGGAAACAGAGGAGCCCTTTATGGCTGAATGGGCGCAGAGACCGCTCCCACATCCCTGAAATATTCATCCAGCTCCCCGGCTATGCTGGGAACTGTGTGAGGGCTTGGGAAGCAGGGAAGAGAACAGTTGAGGTTCTCCTTTCATGGAGCTCAGTCTCACAGAGGACCAGGCAGTGACCTCACTAGAGGGTGACAAGAGCTCCAGGAAGAAAGCCCAAGGCTGAATGATTGGGGACAAAAGACAGCAGCTGAGACCTGAAAGATGGTCACAGGCAGAGAGAAGAGGCAGAAGAGAGGCTGACTGTGGGTGAGGCGAAGGGGGTGTGGAGAGCCAAAGGCAAGAGGAGGCAGGTACCAGGGGGAGTAGACAAAGCGCTGTGGGGCTGTGGGGCGTTAGAGAAGACAGAGTAGCTCAAAAACAGGTGGAGGGGTAAGCGAGGCTCCCAGAGTCTTTGCAAGGACTTTGGATTTTAGAAGGCAAATCAGTGAGAGCCACGTTCAAGTGTGCATTTCAATAAAAGCATGGGATCGTTTATGTGGCAGCCGCACACGAAGGACCAGCAAGCACACTGGGGCAAGCAGAGGATAGGGAGACTTGACTAGGGCAATGGGCATTGCTCAGTTCCAGTGACCGTACTCTAGAATATTAGGAGGACTCAAGAGCCGAAAAGGAATGGGATAGATAAGGCCAGTACCTCTTTTGTTCCCTTACATAACCCTGCGATGGCCGAGCTTGTCTCATGGGAAGTTCAATTATGTGCAGAGCTGCTGGCGGGACCTCAAACACAGATGTCACAGTCGGGTGAGTTTGCCAGACCAAATAAGGAGGTCCAGCTAAATTAGAATTTCAGATAAGCAGCAGATAATTTTTGAAGAATGAACCTGTCCTAAATTCTACCAAACACACTTGTACTGCTAAAATGTCACTCATTGCTCATCTAAAACTCAAACTTAACCAGGCATTTTATATTTTCACCTGCCACACTCAACAACCTGATGGGAAGTTGGACACATGAGTGTGAGGCTCAGGAAAGAGGTGCACACATGAGACCTGTCTGCATGGAACAGCCCTTGAAGCGCCAGAGGTGTAGGCAGAGATCTGTTGTCAGCATAGGGAGGGACAAGGCCTAGGACAGCACCCTGTGAACTCTAGTGTTTAGGGTTTGGGAGAAAGGGGAAGACCAGGAAAGTGTCAAGAAGTTAAGGGTAGTGGAATGAAGTAACCTGCAGTAGAAAGTTCATGCGTGCAAGGACTCGAAGTGTTCCCTGAAGGCTGGAGAGTCACTAGTGATGGGACGATGGCAGTTTGTTGATATTTCGGGTTAGAGGGAACACAGGTCACAGTACACTGAGGCACCACGCAGGGCAGAGATGCTCTGAGATGCTTTCTTAGGAAAGAGAAGAAGGTCTGGGAGGAAGTGATAGGACCAGGAGAACCGTGGTCTAAGAGTAAAAACATGAACTGCCTTAAAAGTTAACAGGGAGACGTGAGGACCGAGGAAAGCATTGAAGAGGAAAGAAACAGGAGAGCAGGTGCAGCCCTAAGATACAAGCTGCGTGGGATCCTGAGGAAACATGGCCACATTAGCTAGGACCTACGTCTACCATAGACCCAGGGGAGGAGCCCAGGCTGGAGGTGGGAAGATGGCAAGGTGTTGAAGAATTGCCTGCCTCCAGGAAGGCCACACTATCACCTGCTGAGAATTCCGATGGAAGTAAATGTACTGAAGGTTCAAGGACAGTTGTTCAAATGGGTTCAACCAACATGACCAGAGGGAGGAAAACAGGCAGTGTCGAGGCCCAGTCCAGCTGGGTGAACATGGTGACTGGTGCAGTTAGCTTGGCACCATGGTCTTCTCCATCAGAAACTACCACCTGGCAAGTAGAGCTCAGAGGAAAGGGTGGCTGGGGCAGCCACACCTTGGGGGTTGGGTAGGGGAGAGCTATAAGATTCACTGTATATAAGTTCACAGGCTACACTTGAGAATAGAGAAAGAGAGAAGAAAGGAGGCTGCCGGATAAGGAGGAAGCAGAGGGCTCAGAGGACAGGGAGGTGACAACGCTGAGTGGAAAAGCTGAGGGGACCTCGCAACCTGTCAGAATTAGTAACCTCAGAGAAGGGGTTGTTCTAGGTGGTGACTAAGCCTTGGGAGTGAGTGACCAAGACACAGCGGGCAAGATGGCATCAAGTGTTTCAGAGGAAAAGGTGTGGGTGGGGCCATTCTCAGGGACAACTAAGTCACTCAGGGTGATAGCTGAGCCTCTCTATGTCCTCCACACCTCCCACTCCTCCTCGAAGCACTTTCTTGGCCACCACCTGGATGCCTGCAGTGGTTGGGTGGAGAGAGAGGAGCTGCTGCCCAATAAAGCTCACCAAAGACTGTGACATGTTTCCAGAGAACAAGACTTTGTCACTTCCATAAACTTTGGGCAAAATGGACTCCTTGCTTTCAGGATACATCAGGACTGAGAGCACTGTACCTTCATCTTCCAAGATTCCCTTCCCTCACCGTTACTGCGAAAGCCCAGGGAACTGGCCCACTGGTAATGACTATCACACTGGCAGTAGCAGGCTTACTGTTCTTCCCCCGCATCCTCGGAGCCCATCCCTTGTCTGGGCTCCTTCAGTCACCCCATGAGCTAACTCAGACTTTCACTTCCCATGTTTCACTGGTCACTCACTCTGCTGCTTTCTTGTCCCACTGCCCCTATTCTGACTCGTACGTTTGTCATCCATCCCCTAAGGTGACACTTGCTTCCTAACTAATTTCTCTGCTGACCTCCCTGTGGCTTTCCCCAGCCTCTCTCCCAAGGGGACATACCACGGAAAGGACACTTCTAGCAATGTATCCCCCAAACACACCCTTCCCCAAGCCATCAGTACAATCTGCCTATCGTGCTGATCAGCTTCTGTGACTTCCTTCCTTCTGATTCTTAGACGATCTCTGCATCTATGGAAAAAAGATCAGACATCCTGTAGAGTACCAAGATTCCTCTCAACTCAACAATTTCTATTTCTCTTTCCACACGCCATGTGCCTGTCCTTGCAGTAAGCCACGTGCTTCTCTGTCTGTGGCCTTTGCTCTGATATCGCCTCAGGCTGGGAAGCTTTTCTCCTGTTTTCCTTCCTGTGAGGAGCAAAGCATCCCACGGGACTACACCTTCTCTTGCTTTTCCTGAGTTCCCCACTCAGAATAATTAGCCCATCCGCTACCACAAAGCCAAGGGTTGCCGGCTTTAGTGTACATTGGCCATGGGTGGTTTGAAGTCATTACACAAATAATATATAAACTCTGCACATGTGTCCATCCAGCCGTGACGTGCCAAGGATGCTGACAGGAGGCAAGTTCTGGTCTAAGGAGCTCAAGTTCCCACTGGGCAGCGACGATGGGAATCTGGCAGCCTGACAGGTAGCGACCAAGTTTGGCACACTGTGCTGCATGGAGGACCCAGCAGACAGGGGTCAGGAATGATCTCCTGGGAGAAGGAAGAATCTGCACTGAGGCTGGAAGGAGGCACTGGCTGGTTTCTCAAGGAATCCCACTGTGCAGGAGCGTTTCCACATTCTCTCTCTCTCTCTCTCTCTCTCTCTCTCTCTCTCTCTCTCTCTCTTTCCTAAGAGGCATAAAGAGATTTTGTAGGAAAAAATTTTATGCACTCAACAAAATAGAATATGGGCCTGGGGGGAGGGAGGGAGAGAGGAAGGAAGGAGGGAAGAGAAAGAATGAGAGAGAGAGAGAATGAGAGATAGAGAGAAAGAGAGAGCCATGCTGTAGTTCAGAGTCAGAGCTGGGAACATTTGTGTGATTTTTGTGATGAAAACTGTGGAATTTGTAAACCTATAGAAAGTTCTGTCTTGCTCTTGATTGATTTCTAGGAAAAGGATGGCCCACTCACAAAAAAAAAAAAAAAAAAAAAAAAAAAAAAAAAAAAAAAAAAGTGGTCCATTTTAGAGGTGAAAGGCATGATCCCACCAGTTTTTTTAAGATGAGTTATCTAAAATGTTTTGTCAAAAAAACATTCTTTGAGCCCTCAGTCTGTTCCTTTACCTTCAAATCTGGCTTCTGCCGTTTTCTTTGTCAATTAAGCTAATGTAAGGATTTAAAGTATTCACTGAGGGATTTTGTGCTGTAATGGGCCTACACAGAAAAGGGGCACAAGCAGATGAAGCGGACACTACCATGGATACCCTGGGTGACTTGGACTGTCCTGTAAGTCATCTTAGACATTGTCTGTTATGATTTTGTCCCTTTTCTACCTCTACTGCTTCTATCTTATCGTACCATCTGCCCCAGACTTCAATCCCTCATTCCTAAGGGGTGCAGCAGGGTTGAGGGTCTGGCTTCCTATTACTGCTTCAGGGTGAGGAGGGCACTGGTGCTGCCCAGCGCAAGGCCACAGACTCACCCTGACAGCCCTAGAGGAGAAAAGAAAATGAACCTTGTTACCTGAGGCATGATCATCTTCTGAGGGTCCCAGAAGAGGGCAATGACAAGTCGCTGACACTTCAATCTATAACTTTTAAAATGTTTATAACTTTTAGTTAATAACTGAAATTGGTAAGCTTCATTTTATAGACTTATTACACAAGTGGGGCTCAGAAATTAAAAGGATATGGTTAGTTGTACCTCGGAAAGTTGCAGAAACCAGTCAAAATTAGGCAACTTTTAACATAAGCCTTTTATATTTAATGAGGTGTTAATCTAAGTATATCAGCCAGAGTATTAAGAATATATGAGGGCTGGCAAGATGGCTCAGCAGACTAAGCACCTGCTTAGGCAAGCACAGGGACGAGGGTTCAATCCATGGGACCACATGCCACACCAACCCTGCCCTCGGGTGAGCAGTGACCCAAGTCTGGGTGTGGTGGTGCACGCCTGTAATCCTAGCACTGGGGAGGCTGAAAGCAGGAGGATCACTACAAGTCCAAGCTGTGCAGTGAGACCCTGTATCAAACATATAAAAAAAGAACATATGGGTTCATCCCTAGTCATCAAAGAAGTCTAGTGTTTTCTTATTTTAATCATAGAAAGGACAAAGGTATACACTAAACAAAGATATCTATGTTTCTATGGCCACATGTCCAGTGTTTTGGAGCTGGCACGGCGTGTGGTAGCAGGGATCCAACTCAGGTCCTTGTGCTTGACGGACAGGCACTTAGACCACTTAGCTATCTCCCCAGCCTGCCATTATGTTATTTTAATGTGTTTTCAGGTTCTACGCATCTGCCCCTAGCTGCAAGCCAATTTCCTTCAGTTCAGGGACATGGTCACATTGTAGAATTCTCATATCCCAGCTGGGCACCCGGGATGTTAGAGAAGTATGCAGCAGGTCATCATCATTAGGATAAGTCTGTGGGCTCCTGGGAAGCAGGAATTATATTATCCTCTTTCCTCTGTTCTTCTTCTTTCCAGAGCCTTAGGCTATGCCCTGGTAGAGACAATGTTTGCTGGATAATCTGAGAGCATTCCTCAGAAGTGGCAGGTGCTCCGGAAACCTATGAGTAAAGAGTTGGCCAGGACACGTCACAGACCAGACAAATGCTCAAGAGTCTTGTGACCATTGCGGAGAATGCAGACACCAGCTGGTTCAGCTCATACTACTAGGCCCAACGGACAAGACCTCCCAGCCCGTCCTGACCATCACAGCCGGAGACGGGGAAGGAACTTACAGCAACTGGAGGCAGGACTGGAAAGTGTGGGGAGCAGGCTGGAGTGACTCATGGTGACATCCAGCTGGGTGGACCCCGAGAGGCCTCAGCTGAGCTCCTCCTTCCCAGCATTGGCCTGGGCCCTCGGGCTCTGGAGGCCATGGGTTCAGCAGTTGTGGAGATGCAGAAGACTCATGGGAAATTGTTTCAGTAATAGTGGAAGTTCACACTGAGGCAACAGCATGAATTTATAGGAAGATGCTTTAATTGAGAAGGAAAAGAAATAAGAGAGGAGCTTCAGCTTGGTAAAAACAGCTTCAGGAGACACAGGTCTGACAGAGGAGAATGTACCATGCCATTAACAAATGAATGAGACTCACTTTTGTGGCTTTCCTGGAATGGGCTGGCAGCTGATCATTTTCCATTGGGTCATGACAGGTTTGAGACCTCTTCCTGGTGTTTAAGAGATTTTTGTGCTAATTGTTAGCAGTGGGTGATCCCAGTACATGATGTTTACTTTCCTCATGGGGCGTCGGTACACATGCACCACACACATCTTAAGTCTTGTTCCATTTCCATCTTTTTTCCTTCCCTTCCTCTCTCTCCATTTTTGTATGTTTTTTCAATTATTTTCGTGTATTAGTACACTGTGTACTGTGTAATATTTAGATTCCTGGTGGGAAGCTGGTTTCTATACATAAGGCATTTATTTATTTATCTACTTATCTATTGTGTTTTAATTTCTCTTTTTATCCTCTTCCCTTCCCTTCCCACCCAGACCCCATGCTATCCCTTATTTCTTTCCCTTTTTGCTCTTTGGTAAGGATCACCAGGTTTTCTTGTCCTTGAAGACACCAAGGAAAATCCTGGCCTGCTCACTCCATTGCTATGGCAGTGCCTCTCACCCTTGCAGGACAGAGTAATGGGGGAGGGGGAAGCATCCTAAGCAGGAGAGGGTGGTGAAAAGAGATGCCTCCACCTTAAGTAGGGGAAGGTCAGGTCATGGATTGAGGCCTGAGAATTCACACACCTGCATCCACATATGAGTGTGTGCGCGCACGCGCGCGCGCGCACACACACACACACACACACACACACTTTCTTGTCTCTATCAGGGTTTCTACCTTATCTCTCTCTCTGAGATATCTCACCCTCCTTATCCCTAAAAGGAAAGAAGAGCAAAGTGCTCTCATCCTCTGTTACTGCTCTGAGCTCTTAATGTGGGCACTGACTCTACTCTCTCACTCTGCCAGGCCTAGTGGACATAGGGTTGGCAGCGCAGGCTCAGTCTGGAATGGGTTAAAGACCCCGGGTGAAAATCAGCCTCAGTTGGAACCAGAGGTGTCTGGAGGAGACAAACTTACAAACATATCAAACAGGGAGGGGCCAAAAGGAGAATAAAGGAGAACTGTGGCCCCCAAAGAGCTGGGGGCAAATGCACCCGGGCAGTGTTTCACTTCAGTCCTCGATGGAGTCCTTCTGGTTATATTTCTATAGTAATTAGCTTTGCTTGGTAACATATCCTTACTATTCCACTTTTTATTTTTAAACTTTTTCTTGTGAAGTACAACATATGTGTTAAAAGTATGCACACATTTGTGTATATATACACAACTTTTGAAAATGTGATTATTACATGTGGTAGGTAGCACAGGCCATTCACCACGGGGAGCTAGTACAGGGAAATAACCATCTTGATACTGTTCACGTCCCCTTCCCCTCGCTTCTCTCTCCCCCTCCATTTCTCAGTCCCCTTCCAACTTGCAAAAGATCTGTCTCCAAGTTTCCTAGTCTCTATCTTTTATTTTGCTCTTTAGTTTATTGCTATGTTGCATTTCTCATACGAAAGAAAACATGCAGCATTTAAGTCTATGTGCCTGATTGATTTCACATCCATTTTCCTAGAAATGACTCAAACCTATCTTCCTTTGTACCAAAGCAGTACTCCCTTGTGTATAAATACCAAAAGCCTGGACTACCAGCTGTTTTCTTTTAGGGATAGAAACACTTTGCTCCAAGATCTCCTAGCCTGTAAGGATTTTGTTGAAAATTCTGTTTCAGTTTTATTGGGCTTGACTTTACAAGTGATTTTATACTTTTTTTCTGATCATTTATTTATTTGCTATACTATCTCACTATGCAACTCAGATTTGTAGTGATTCTCCTGTTTCAGCCTCCCCAGTGCTGGGGTTGCAGGGGTGGGCTACCACACCCAGTCTTGGTGGCCAGCTAAACTCGGGTGCAGCAGTGATGCTGGGGATCAAACTCAGGTTCTTGCACTTGCCAGGCAGGCACTTAGACTGCTAAGCTATCTCCCCTGCCCCTCTACTTTTCTTTAACAGCTTCTAAGATTCTGTCCTAGGTAAGACTTCTAGGATTTGGGCTATGATGCAGCCTGGGGAAATTCTTTTCTGATGTGGTTACTTAGCATTCTATGTGCCTCACTTATTTGTAGGTTACACTATTTCCCCACAATTGGAAAAGTTTTTGTGGTTATTTCTATGAATGGTTTTTAATGCTGTTTGTATCATCTTCATATTTGTCATCAATTCCAGCTCATCATTAATCTTCTTGGCAGCATCCAGCAACTGTTGGATCCATTTTCCACGTTTCTTTGTCTTTTAAGATATCTCTGAGGAGTTGTTTTCCAGATGTCTTGCTTCCAGGTCTAGAGAAGCTGTATTTGTGCTACCAGCCTCTACTCCACCATTTTTAACTTTATTAACCTCTGTTTATCCTGAGGTGTTTACCGGCGTATAATAGGTGGAGTTTAGAAACACACAGATCCTTCCCTGCTAAGAAATCTAATCCCCGAATATTTTAATTACAACAATGGTAAAGGAAGAGAAAGAGAGATTAAGTGAAGATAACTATGCTCTCAGTGGCCACTGGACCACTGGACCACTGGAACTCACCACAGGGTTTAGGAGCTGGGATCTGGCCTCTGTTCTGTGGACCTAGTGATCTTTCAGTGACTGCCTCCGGACAGGCCCCATGTACAAAATCTGAGGTAGACGACAGAAAGTCAGTTTACACCACAAAAGTAACACTGCCTAGTAGCTCAAATATTTGTGTTAATGTTTTATCTCATAGACAGATCTACAGAAGAAAGTAAATCTTTTCTAATTTTTTTTATCAGTGTATGTCTGGAATATGTGCAACTTACAGCCATCTTGGTGTGTGCACGCATGTCCATAATATGGTTGGTTTCCCTTTTTTTAATCCCCTTCCGCTTCCTTTCCCCTCCCTACCTCTTGTTCTAGTTCCCCTTTCTTTTTCATTCTTGTTGATTTTATTAAGCTTTGTTGTTGTGTGGCATGCAGTGTTGGCATTTGTTGAAGTTAGCAGGTTGTCTTTATTCTATTTATTTCCCCATCACCTTACCTCACCCCTCACCAAGAAGTCAAATCTTCACCAGAGAGACACTTGAATGTACCTCAAAATACTATAGTAGCAAGAACACACTGAGGCAGACTGAAGAATACACTTTTGAAAGTGCTAGTAGGTCTGGGAATCTAGACTTCCTGTGACTGAAGGTAAGTTCAGTCACTGACAAAACAATCTAGTTTTTAAATTGTGTATCACACTTCAGACAACAATTGTGACTGACAGCATTATTCCAAGACAATGGTTTTCATGATTTCTCCAAAAACACGTTTAATTTTCTATTTTAGTGTGGAAAAATAACATATATATATATATATATATATATATATATATATATATATATATTCAATAGATTAGGTTTCTCCAATTCTAAAATATTAAGTGTCATACACCCTTATCTAAGTTTGTCATATATGTTTAAAAAACATTGTTTTGAAAGTAAAATGTACTTGTCCACAGATGTTCTTCTTGGGTGACTAATGCCTAGTGTTTAGTTATTACAGTGAAATTGCCTAACAGTCCCAGTGTTTGGGGACATCTGATTGCTGTAACACAATTAGGAACACATAAGCATAAGCCTAAAAATTCCTGCCACTAAAATAATTTCAGGAGAGTGGAAACTGTAAAGTAAAGCATTTCACATTTTTAGAATGTTTGTAAATGTAGGAAGCATAGTTATATTTAACCTACAGAGAAGTCAGCAATAATTACTACCACATCTATGTGTACAAAGTCTCTACATATTAACTTAGGTTTAACATTTGAGGTGAAATTTACAGTTCTTTAAGCTTGTATTCAGGTTTACACAGAACAACAGCACTGGCAAAATCAAAGGATAGATTTAGAAGTCATGTTAGTTTAAGAAATAATGTTAATGACTGTCATTCGTCACCATCATTTATTCCTTGATGTGCAGGATATCTCACTTATACAGTCACTAAATATTTATCTGGTCAAAACCCATAGATGGAGACCAAGTTTTAAGTGACAAGACTGTCCAAATGACAGGCTTTTCCATCTGAATGGTACTGCGTACAAAGAGCAGAAATTCCAAAAGTCTTAGATCATATTATACACTTAAGATCCTGATATGGGGCTGGAGAGATAGCTCAGCAGTCTAAGCACCTGCCTGGCAAGTGCAAGGACCTGAGTTCAATCGCTAGTACCAAATGTTGTGCCACCCTGGAACCACTGTGCTGGCCACCAAAAGGAGGCATGGTGGCATATGCCTGTAATTCCGGCACTGGGGAGGCTGAGACAGGAAGATCGTTATGAGTCCAAGCCATGTAGTGAGACCTACCAATAAATTTTTTAAAAGATTTAAAAAAGTCTTTTAAAGATTCTGATACTATATATATATATATATATATATATATATATATATTATAAAAGAGATATATGGTTACTTTGAATGTGTTAAATTGATACAACTTGGACTATAAACACTTTTGAATGTCTAGACTAAGCTCAAACTTAGTCCTTAGATGTATACATAGCTCTACTCTCAGATACGTAGGGTGTACTCCAATAGCCTAAAATAAGTTGTTCATTTCGCCAGAGTTATAAACTGATCATTTAAAAGACTTCTAAACTGTGGAGTGGTGGCATATTTTTGTAATCCTAGATCCCTTGAGCACTGAGGGAGCAAGAGTAGTAACATAGTGAGACTCTGTCTCAAAGCAAAAAATTAAAAATGAGGTGGACATAGCTCAATGTGAAGGTCTTGGGTTCAACTCCGAGTTTTAAAAAATTAAAACACGACAAACTGGGCATGGGTGGGGACATGCACTTGGGACCCCCCTCCTATCCCTCTCTTGGATAGGAGCTTTCTTTCCCTCAATAAATATGTCCTGCTCATTACTGAAAAAAACAAACAAACTGGGCATGGCACTACACGCCTGTCATCTCAGCACTCTGGGAGAATAAGGTGCAAAGATTCCAAGTTCAAGCCCAACTGGGTAATTCATCAATTTAGCAAGACTGCCACAAAGTAAGAAGGACAAAGGACAATGAATATAGTTGAGTGTGAAGGCCCTGGATTGAACCCCCAGTATCAAACACACACACACACACACACACACACACACACACACACACTCAGAGAGAGAGAGAGAGAGAGAGAGAGAGAGAGAGACTCTGAAACCCTTTTAAAAAATTGCTTTTAATTATAGACAATTTTAGCTGGATGTGGTGGTGCATGCTTATAATCCCAGCACTTGGGAGGCTGAGGCAGGAGGATCAGTGTAAGTTCAAGACACTAGCCTGGGCTACAAAAGTGAGCTCAAGGCCAGCCTGAACTGCATAGTGAGACCCTGTCTCAAAAAGACAAAAAAAAAAATTATAGGCAATTTGGAGCTGGAGAGAGATAGCTCAGCAGTCTAAGCACCTGCCTGGCAAGTGTAAGGACCTAGGTTTGATCCTCCATATCACATATTGTGCTGGTCCCATGCTGTGGCAGCCACCGAAACCAGGGGCAGTGGCCCACCCCTATAATCCCAGCACTGGGGAGGCTGAGACAGGAGGATCACTACAAGCCTGAGCTGTGTAGGAGACCCCGTTCCAAAAAAATTATAGTCAATTTAACTACATCAATTTTTTTTTTTTTGTAATGTTTTTGGAGTGTGAAAAATAAGACTCTGAGAAATAACTAAAGGTGTCTTGGAGAAAGTGGAAGCAAATTAGTTGGAGGCAGCTGCTTGTCCAGCCACAAGAGCGAGTTCTGGCAGTCCTGGGTGCACCAAGAGGCTTCCTGGGGGGAAATCTTCCCTTTCTGCAGAGAGAAGTATACAATTTTATCTCTCAGTTTAGCGAGGAAAAGCAATGTTAAACCTATTTATTATTGTCTTTTTAAGACAGGATCTCACTCTGCAGCTCAGACTGGTCTTGAACTTGCTTTGTAGCCTAGACTGGCCTCGAACTCACAGTAAACCTCCTGCCTTAGCCTTCCAGTGCTGGGATTACAGGCATGTGCCATCACATCCAGCCAAGCCTTCCTTTTTATGTTAATAATTTATGAAAGTACATTCATAAGTATATTGTCATTTTATAAACTTGAAGAAACCAAGAATACATGAACTGATATTTAGCAACTGGTGACTTACATGTTGTTATAAACATTT